>CM076584.1:1452403987-1452496815 GCA_034641835.2 Pinus albicaulis
TGGGGCCCTTGTTTTGTTTAAGTTTTGAATTTTGAACTTGGACTCTTTTTGAGTTGCGGAGGGAATACACACAGCTAACGCGACCTCACCGCGCGACCAGAAGTTGCGGAGCTAACAAGGCGGTGCGGAAGCACTTGATAACTGAAGATGGAACGGAAAGAGGTACAGATGAAAGAGATACAGCAGCAAACAGGAAGTAGAACATGCAGATATCAGAAGAGAAGTCGGGAAAAGCCAGAGCAAAGACGCAGAGAAGCCGCCAGTCGTGGCAAGCGGGTGAATAAAAGGCAATCACCCGGCTGCAGAAGAGAGAGATTGGTTGATCGGTTGCTGTTGCGGGATGATTGAATGCAGGAGCAGCCGCGGAGGAATTAGACTTGTTCTCGCAATTGGTTTCTACTCTCTATGTTTTGTATTCTCTGTTCTTAGATCCATCTGTATCTGATATATGGGTTATCAGAGAAGGAAGCTGTGTAATCTTGTATTTGGCCGAAGACTAATGAAAAGAAGGATTGTTGTCTTTATGTTTATGTGTTATGATGTGTTTACCATGCTTTAAAATTTTTAAGTTCCGACTGTCAATATATTTGATTGGTGATCTCGCATGAATATTCTGGTATATGTAACGGATTCTCTTTCTTTCTATGGTTGCGGGTTTATTCCTCGTCTGTGATTTCTTCCCCTTTCCCATGTGGTCGCGGCACGCCTCGGGTGAGATGCTCTGTTCTTCCCGAACAGGGCGAAAATGCCGGCGTGTTACTAGACTACATCGGACCCTTGTTGGCCACAACCCTGTGAACCTGGGTCTTGCCCGCGAGACCTTATTTTTCGCCAACAAATGGTTCCGTTGCCGGGACCCGCATGTTCCGAGGGGATCTAGATCATGGTCTCGAGGATCTTTGAAGGAGCAATACGGCGATGGTGGGATGATCATCTCGACCATTTTATTACTCAGCAGGCGGAGCTGATCAAGAAAAAGGAGGCGGTGGTCAGAGAGCTTGTTCTTTTCTCTGACTCAACTAGCGATACGTACGAAATTTTCTGGGGAAGGTTTCCCACGGATCTTTACAACTGGTTGCGGAGGTTACGAACGAAGGCGGACCAAGAAGGCTTGCGGGAGATAAACCGCAGGTGGGCGCATGAAGACTTGGTAGCGCTACACCGGGAAGATACTGAACTAACCCGCGCAGTGGACTTTTGGGTCAAGACTACGTTGGAAGGATACGTTGTGGAGTTTGCCGCTGAGTGTTACCAATCTTTCTCAAAGGCTGAGGCTGTGTTTCACTCAGGGCTGAGGGGAAAACTGCTGAAGGAAATTCCGCTGTGGATCAAAGCCCTAATGGTGGACGAAGGGTTGATTGAATTCTACAAAACGAGTATGGAAGCGTAAACCAACCGTACTGGGGGAAGGATTGAAGGGACCGATGCTGTGTAGACTGTAGGAGTAGGGAACGGGGGATGGACGTTGAGGCCGCATGCAAGTTGCGGGAGTTACGTGCACATCGGCGGGCACAAATCGGCGATAGGTGGCGAAGAAGGGTAATGAGAGATTTGAAGAGAAGGGAGATTGAGAAGAAGAACCAGAAGGAGGCGCCTCAGAGGACAGGAACCATGGGATTGGATACCCGGACAGGGGACGGGACAGCAGCAGACGTACAGCGGGTGCATGGGAGCCCGAGGATGCGAGAAAGAGCAGTAACGACTAACATGGATAAGGAAAGGATGCAGCCCGAAGAAAGTTCCGATGATGAATGGTACGACGTGATGCAGCAGATGTTTCAGGATCAGACGGCAACCACCCCTCCAGGCAGCCCTACGTCCCACCTTCCGCATGGCCAGGATCCCGACCTTCCCCTGGTACTTTATCAACCTTTAAAAAATATTTTTTTTCAGTTACAAGCTTTAAGTCAGTTATCTAGAAGTTCAGCGGCGCCGGTAACGCCCAGTAGCAGCAGCGTTACGAGTAGTAATTTTTTCCCTAGCGGGACCGTTACGCAACCAGGACCTGGAGGTTTTATCTTGGTTAATTCACCGCCGGTATACATGGCTGGATCTTTCACTCGGTACCCAGAGTTCTCTGGCGGGGGAAACGACGATGTAGAACAACACTGGTATCTGTGCGAAGCCATCTGGAGGGCTCGACAGACACCGGATGCAGGGAAGTTGATAGAGTTTCAAACCACGCTCAGAGAGAGAGCTCTGCGGTGGTTCATCAAGTGGTCTGAAGCGCACCCTAATCCTGTAATTGCGGACGTCAAGCGGGATTTTGTCCGTGAATTCAAGCTCCCCCAGACGGATTAGCAGGGTCTGTCCGAGCTATGGGAAATTAAGCAGAAGGAAGGCGAGACCGCATGGGAGTTGATGCGGCGATTCAAGGATGCGATCGGGAAACTGAGCTACCCGATCGATCCAAACCACCAGAGGGACTGGTTCATCAAGGCTCTACTTCCCTTGACGCGAACCCCTCTCACTCAGCAGAAGATTGATAATCTGCAGGATGCTCTGGAGCAGGCCATGAAGATTGAAGCCATGGCGGGATACCCCCAGGAATACAGGGGGGGCTGGCTCCGCAAGACCCTTCGCTGATAGGGTTGCAACATCAGATCGCTAGTTTAACTGAAAAGCTCAAAGAAATTCAGCCAACAAGACCAGCGCGACCGAATGTTTGGTGTACTCATTGCCTGGTCGAGGGGCACGTCGCAACCGAATGTCCTCGGTTGCGCGGCGCGGGAGTTGGACCCTCAGTTGCGGCTATCCAGGGGGGCCACCACCAGGGGGCGGCACGGCAATGAATCCGCAGGGGGTATACCAGACGCAACAGGCCTTTGCGGGGTTTTCACCGCAACCGGGGTCCTCCACCCCAGAATACTGTGAAATCTGCCGAACGATCGGACATCCTCCTCGGATGTGCCCGATATTACAAAAGTACTCCACGGTGCCGAATAATGTATACTGCGAATTTTGTGTGTCCACTACGCACAACACAGAGCAGTGCAGGGCGCTAGATGCACTTGCGGATCGACTGGATCGGCCCTCGTACCGGGTCAACGAGGCCGCGAGGGGCAGAGGTGGCGGCATGCGGGGAGGCCGAGCGGGAGGACGCGGGCCGGTAAAATGCTACAACTGTGACCAGGAGGGTCATGTGGCTCGAGAATGTCCTCTTCCGCGACGACCCTGGTGCTCCCAGTGCCGGGTCAACGCCCACGCCACCGAAGACTGCCCAGAACTCATCAAAAAGTGGGAAGAGCGGGCGCGGCAGAGGGCCACGAATCTAATAGGCTCAGAACCGCGAGGGGTCGCAACCCCTGACATGCAGAATGTTGCGATAATAACGCGAGGCGGAAAGAAGACTGGTGAGGATGCCCACGAGAAGGAGCCAGTACGAGTGGTGAGGCCGGCATCCCCGAAGAAGTTGATCCGGCCCGAGGTGCAGAAGAAGTACTTTCAGGAGGCGATTGAGGCATTCGCCCAGCTGCGAAAGGAAGGAGGGCTGGAGGAGCCTCAGCGGCCGAAAACCGGGGATGAGAACACCGCAGATGCTGTAGTTGCGGACTGGCTCCGGCTGTTTCTCAAGATTGTTGATGACACCATGCTGCGGTAGCAGCTCAGACAGGTATTGGACGGAGCGCTACAGGACCGGGCAGAACCCAGAAACTTGGTGGACACTACGCCTCAATACGTACAGCGTGTCAAGCGAAACAAGCAGCGAACGGGCAAAGAATTTCGACTTAACACACAGATCGCAGGATTCCAAATCAGCGATACAATGTTGGACCTGGGGTCCGACGTCAACATATTGCCGCGAAAGACATGGGAGGCTCTTGGAAAGCCTCAGCTCGCTTATTCCCCGATCCAACTCAGAATGGCGAACCAGTACTGTATTTTGCCAATCGGCCGACTCGAGGGGGTCGAGGTTGATGTTGCGGGGGTAAAGACCTATGCCGACTTCGAAGTTATTGATATCATGGGCGATAAGGACCCCTATCCTGCTTTACTTGGCATTGATTGGGCTTTCGAGAATTATGCGATCATCGATCTCAAGAAGGAGCTGATGATTTTCGAGGACGGGGAAGTACGGGTGACTCAGCCTCTTGACCCGTATCAGGGACCGCAATACACAGAACCGGTGGATAGTCGGGAGGATGCTCAGATGATGGACCACCTCTATCAGATGACCGCCGGAAGGCGGGAAGATTATATTAACCCGACCGCAACAGGATCTATCAGTTGGCGGAGTGTGCAGAGCTCGGAACTCGGATCCGAGCTTGCGTGGGAAGATTGGCAGCAGGGGGGATACGAGACCACCACGCGGCAATGTGCCGCCATCGCGCAGGTCCAGTGGGTGGGGACCGAGATCCGCGGGTACCCCACTTTGTCAAACATGCAAGCAGTGAATACTTTTATCCTCAAGGTGGAGGACCGGGTCCCAGAAGAATGCCGGATACCCCTGATGAATGTGGCTCTGAAGTCAACGTCAGGACGATGGTGGAACAATCACCACAACACTCTGTTGCGATGGGAGCTGGTGGCGGATGCCTTGCGGGCACGCTTCAAAGAGGATGAAGGGCCCTGTATTACACTTAAGCACCATGGCGACTCAGACCCACGACAGCACTTGCGGGCGTGCGAGGAACAGTGGCGCAACGCCAGGTACCCTGAGGAGTTATGGGTCCACAGATTTATACACTCCCTGGGTACAATCCCCCAGGCCTGGTACCTAGCAGAAGAGCGGAGACGGGGAACCCGCTCTTGGCAAGCAGTTGCGGAGAAGTTCGTCCAGATTTTCTCATTCGAAGGGGAGACGGCACAGGAATCTCAGGCCCTACAAGCCGTTAAGGAGGTTCTATTTTTCCGCCAGCCCGAGCCCAATGAGGGACCGGTGGCGTCACGCTCAGGGGTGAAGAGCGAGGTGGTTTGCCAACGGGTTGACGGCGAACCAGGGGACGACAGTCTGGAGAACCTGAGGCATCTCCATTTTGACGAGAAGGAGGGCGAGCGGAGTGTCCGCGACGAGCCAACGACAGAAGGAGTCCATTTGCAGCCCCTAAAGACAAAGAAGCTGAACATAGGAACGGAGGAGAAACCGAAACTGGCAACAGTGGGAGATTACTGGGACGCAGAGACGACCAGGGAAATTTTCAGCCTCCTTCGGGAGTATGAAGACCTATTCCCATCTTCAGTTGCGGACCTGAATGGGATCAAAGGGGATTTGGGTGAGATGCGCATCACACTGAAACCAGGAGCCAGGCCGGTCAAGCACCGACCCTACCGATTAAATCCACGCATCAAAGAGAAGGTAAAGACGGAGATCGATAAAATGCTGGCTGCAAGTCTCATCTTTCCGGTAGAGGAAGCGGAGTGGGTAAGTCCCATTGTCATCCAGAACAAGAAGGATAAAGCAGAGATTCGGGTCTGCGTAGATTATCGAAGTTTGAACAATGCTTGTATTCACGATCCGTTTCCCACTCCCTTCAGCGACGAAGTACTAGATCATGTCGCGGGAAACGAAGCTTACTCTTTCATGGATGGGTTCTCGGGCTACCATCAGGTGCGCATCGCTGAAGAGGACAAGGCAAAGACAACATTCACAACCGAGTGGGGATCATTCGCATACCATGTCATGCCGTTTGGACTAAAGAACGCACCAGCTGTGTTTTCCCGGATTGTTATTGCTGCTTTCCGGGAGTATATTCACAAATTCCTGGAAGTCTATATGGATGATTGGACTGTTTACAGCTTGCTGAAGAAACACACCTCCCTGTTGCGTGTTATGTTCGATCGGTGTCGCCAGCTGCAGATTTCCTTGAATTTGAAGAAATGTATTTTTGCAGTACCATTCGGCACCCTCTTGGGTCACGTGGTGTGTAAGCAAGGGGTCTGTGTTGATCCCGCCAAGGTCGCCGTTATTGTCCACATGGAGGCCCCCGAGAACGTGAAGCAGTTGCGGGCATTACTCGGGCACACTGGATACTACAGGCGTTTTATCCGCAACTACGCCAAAATCACGGCCCCTCTGGAGAAACTGTTGCGGAAGTCAGAATATTTTGAATGGACAGTAGAGTGCAGGAAGGCACTGGACACATTGAAAGAGAAATTGGCGACGACACCCATTCTCGTTCATCCAAACTGGGATAAGCAGTTCCATGTGCACATTGATGCGTCCGGGATTGCACTTGGCGCCGTATTAGCGCAACCCGGGGAAACTACAGTTGACCACCCGGTATATTTCGCCAGCCGACGCCTATCTAATGCGGAGAAGAATTATACCACGACCGAGCGGGAGGCGCTGGAAATGGTGTACTCCCTCCAGAAGTTCCGTCACTACCTCCTGGGCGGGAAGTTTACATTTTTTACGGACCATTCGGCATTAAAATATTTGGTCAATAAACCTGTGTTGGAGGGAAGGATTTGCCGGTGGCTTCTCCTTTTTCAGGAGTTTACGTTCGATGTAATTGTCAAACCGGGCCGGCTAAATGTCGGGCCTGATCATTTATCCAGACTAGAGTCGGGGGAAAACGATGGTCCGTTGGATGATCAGCTTCTGGATGCTGATTTGTTTCGCGTTGAAGCGGTTCCAGACTATCTGGCTGACATTGCCACATATCTGACCACAGGACAGTGCCCCGAGGATTACACGCCGCTTCAGAAACGCCACTTGGTCGTCCGAGCGGCCGACTATCAATTGATCGCAGGGCAGCTGTACAAGCTGGGCCTGGATGAGGTGTTGCGCAGGTGTGTTCTTGACCATGAATGGGAAGCGGTGATGTGGGAATGTCACAGCGGAGTTGCGGGAGGACACGTGGGGGCTAAACCCACCGCAAGGAAGGTACTTCAAGCTGGTCTATGGTGGCCGACGGTGCATGCATATTGTAAGGCCTACGTGAAACGTTGCGATATTTGTCAGAGGACGGGACGGCCTTCGCACAGAGATGAGCTTCCGCTACACCCCGTGCATGTGTTGCGGCCATTTGAGAAGTGGGCTGTCGATTTTGTAGGGCCCATTGCACCAGTTGCTCGCCATTCCAAAGCTTGGTACATCATTACGGCGACTGATTATCTCACGCGATGGGTGGAAGTAGCAGCGGTACGCGACTGCTCCGCTGAGACCGCTGCTCGGTTCATCTTTGAAAACATCATCAGCCGCTTTGGCTGCCCACGCAGCCTGACCAGTGATCAAGGCACGCATTTCATTAATGCCACGGTCAAATCGCTCCTGGAGACATTTATGATACAGCATCATAAGAGCAGTCCATACCACCCGCAGGCTAATGGCACGGTGGAAGCCTTCAACAAGATTCTGGAGAAGGGTTTGACGAAAATCTGCAACGCTCAGCGGGACGATTGGGATGAGCGGATACCAGCGACATTATGGGCTTACCGGACCACGGTAAAACGGTTGACAAACCAGATGCCGTTCCAGCTGGTGTACGGCCGGGAAGCTGTGATTCCCGCCGAGTTCACCGTCCCCAGCCTTCTGATCGCAACGTCCCTTCACTTTTCAGAGGATGCGTCGCTGCAGGAACGACTCCACGAGCTGCAGGAGCTGGACGAAGCTCGGTTTCTTGCGGAATTCCATCAGAAGGTTCAGAAGGCCAGACAGAAAGCATGGCATGATCGCCACATCAAGGTTAAAACTTTCCAAGTTGGCGGCAAGGTTCTTTTGTACGACAGCCGGTTCCAGAAGTTTCCAGGCAAGCTCCAGACGCATTGGCTGGGACCGTACTTTGTTATCGAGATCCGCGACTCAGGAGCCGTTCGATTGGCACAATTGGACGGTTCAGTTCTTCCAGGATGGGTGAATGGCGCACGCCTGAAGCCCTACTAGGAGTAGGTACATTCTCTCTTTCCATCAATAACTCTCGCAACCGAGAGCACCCGTAGCGTAGCGTAGTTGAATAACTCTCCCGCAACCGGGATGAGCATAGTTAGTCATTTCCATTCCTTTACAGTCAGTCAAATAAACCGTCAGTTGCGGAATCCATACCGCAACAGACGCAACGCCAGTCCAGCGTGGCGGCGCGCCATCCCAGTAGGACGCCGCTCCCAGTCCAGCGTGTCCTGCACGAAGGATCTGTCCTCGTGCCAGCGTCAGTCCAGGTCATAACCGTCAGTCCTTTTGTCAGTCCGTAGGATAGCTCATATTTTGGTCATAAATTCCCTTAATGGACAGTAATCATACCGTAATCATTCCCCATCAGCCGCAGTTCTCTCCGCCGTCGGGTCCGCTCATCTTCCAATGCCGCCGTCAGCAACTGTCAGATTACACACAGGCCTGCGATTGATCACACGATTATCGCAGGCAAGCATGATAGCAAGAATTAAATGCCGTTATGGAGTCTCATCAACCCCGCGCGTGCCAGCGGATGGCCCAATTTGCATGAAGGCTATCGGCGCCGGGATGACAGACCAATTCAATTTAGAAACTTCAGCGACTCCCGAGCACTTGCAGCTTCAGAGAACTCAGAACTTAGCAGGGAACTCCAGACGAATCGTCCAGGTCTATCAGAGACGAGAAAAGATGCCGAGAGCTGTTCTCTCCGTCCCGGAACCGGTGCTGGATCACAGAATTCACAGGCTCGAACTATCACTGGTCGGCAAGTACGACAATGCGCCCTGCATGGACGCTAACCTGTCCGACCCGGCTGAGTTTCCCCATCTGCATTGGCAAACGTTCATGGAGCACCGCTACACACCGGGGAGCAGCTCCAACAGTCGGATGAAGGACGAATTCCAGGGTCTCCAGCAGTCGACGTTGATGAATTTACGCAGTCTCCCTGTCTTCGGCACTACTGGTCCAGTTCTGCAATGCACCCGGTTTCTCCTCAGTCGGGTGCAGAACGGGTCTCTATGGTTGAACGAGGAGATTCCAATCCATGCATCAGATATTAGTCGACTTACGGGGCTGTGTCAATTTGGGGCCGATGTTTCCTCTGCGGGGCAGACGGCCTCCAAACGCGCCCGGAAATCGGCCGAGGCGGACCTGTACACCAAATACGGTACTCGCAGAGGTGGCAAGGGTGCCAAGATCGATTTGATCAATGTACCAGAAATCCGGTTTGCTTGCTATCTGATAGCGAGCAAGACCATGCGCCATTACACCAAGGGCGAGTGCACCTTGGACACAATTTCTATTGCGGAGCACTGCGTCAAAGGGGCCCGCTTGAATTGGAGCGCATTCGTGCTGAAGGAACTCTTCGCGGCCTGCGAAGACAATTACAGACGAACCACCAGTTTTATCTACGGCTACTTGCTCCTCGCCTTCGCCATGTGGAAATGGCATATTCCTCCGATACGGACACCAGCGGAACTCAGCGGGGGCCAACCGTTCGCGATGCGATACTCCCCCTGGCAGGTGTCCACGGCCCCCAGTAGCAAGCAGGTGAATGCGGAGGCGTTTCGCGAATGGTACGGGATGATGGTCGCTGTGGTGGCCTCTACGCAGCGGGTACCCCGGAACCTGCTGGATGTATACAGCGAACAAGTGTGGTTTGGCGTCAGCCACAATCACACCTTCATCCGTCCGGCTTGTGTCCCGCACCACACATTTCACATGGCGCCCTTGCGGTTTCAGCTGACCGACAGTATCTTCCACAGAGAGGTTCTATCATGGCCAGGGGTCGTTCGGCACGTTCAGGATGGAGTCATCCGATATAACTTTGATGGGATGCGGGCTGCCCAGTAGCCTGCCGCGACCAGTGCAGGCGGATCTTCCACAGTTGCGGTAGCGACAACCACAGAGACGGCCGGGAGCGCAGCGACCCTGCCCGAAGCGCTGGTCCCCATTGTGGCGCATATGAATGACCAGGTCCGAAGACTCAACGTGGCCACCCAAGTTGTCTCTAGTACCGCCCCTATATTTCCTTCGTTTAATGAATTTCTTCTTAACCGGTCACTTGGTCTCTCCCATACTGCTTCCCTCACTTCCCCAATTCCCACTTCCCTGTTCACTTCTGCCACCCCCATAATCACGACAATGGGTGAACCGGGGCCCGAACCCGATTCCTCTGGGCCACCCCCTCCCAAGTGGGCCCGTATTGCAGATCCCGTGGTGGACCTTACGGAGGATGATCCGCCAGTCACGCCGCCCACCGCTACCTTGATCCCGGAGGAACCGCTGATTGACCCAGCGGATTTCCTCAACCTTCGTTTCCCTCCCTCCTCGGTCACTCCATCCACTGCCCCCTCCACCAGCAGACCACACGCCACTTCCTCCAATCCGTCCACTTCCTCAGCCACTGTGTCCGATTCCTTGATCCGGGACCTCTTCGGCGGTGACCACGGGGCGGAGGTCACCTCCAGTACTGCCGCGGTGGTACCTTCGGTCGACCCCGTGGCCACGTCCCAGGAGCCCATTGCCACTACTTTTGTTCAGCCAGATAGAGTTGGGGTTGATTCCATCAGCCCTTCCACAACGCCGACCACACAGCAGGACCGGCCAGAGCCTGATATGGCCACTTCGGTACAACAACAGACGCCGGTCCACCTTCCAGAGACTGCAGGCCGAGCAGCGGCCGAAGGACCGTTGTTACAGGAACCAACGCCTCAGCAGGATGCCCCGCGCACAACGACTGCAGCACAACTGAGTCCAGCACAGTTGTTTTTGCTCATTCAGCGGGCGGCCGGCCAGGCCGAGCAGATTCATGCAGAGCTACAGCGGAGATGCACTGAGCAGGGGAACCAAATCACGGCGCTTACTGAACAGCGCAATCAGCTAGTGCAGGAGAAGACCTACCTCCAGGAACGGGCCGACATTGTTAATCAGGCGCTTTCCAGCGTATGGCCGGAGGCACGGGCTCACCATGCTCCACTCCCTGCTCACATCGAACAGGACAGCATAGCCTTACAGGCTCGCCAGCTCGGGGATATCTTCACCACCATTTGCAGAGAGAACCAGGAACTACAAGCGGCGTTGGCCACACGGCCTACCCTACCAGATCCACCCGTTGATTATTCAGGACCGGTCACTGCCAAACAGGCACAGGCAGTCGATCTACAAGGGACTCTCCATTCCACGACAGAAGCGGCTTTGGCCCTTCTACGAAGCTTGCAGGAGTGCTCCCTCGCACTGACATTCAAAACGCAGCCCATTGCTGCTCAACTGCAACAACTCGCCACTCATATTCGGGCGACCACGGACCAGGCCAGATTGGACCAGCTCTACGCTCAGACGGACGAGTTGGAACTTCAAATGCAGACGATAGAGGCCGCATCAGCCGCAACTAAGCACATCATCCGGGAGATGCGGCCGCCCCTTCGCAACCATGCCGAGGCAATGCATCAGCTGGATGCCACTGCCGAGTCCCAACTCACCACACTGTTCGGGGATGCACCGACGCCCATGGACGAAGCTACCGCCAACCGAATTGTTCAAGACGCTGACCTGCTTCTGCAGAAATGGGAGCAAGCAGTTGCCACTTTCACCGAGCTTCGAGATGCAGCACTCCGCCGGGTCCCGGAGTTGGGGCCCTTGTTTGAATCAGCAGGTGGCGGAGTACAACAGGAAAGGGCAGAAGAAGAAAGAGCAGCAGAGCAGGGCACAGAGGCCGGTGAAGGTATGGAGGTAGAGACTGTCATTTGCGATTGACTCGCGGACGAGTCAAAGGATTGTGGTTGGGGCCTGTTGGGGCCCTTGTTTTGTTTAAGTTTTGAATTTTGAACTTGGACTCTTTTTGAGTTGCGGAGGGAATACACACAGCTAACGCGACCTCACCGCGCGGCCAGAAGTTGCGGAGCTAACAAGGCGGTGCGGAAGCACTTGATAACTGAAGATGGAATAGAAAGAAGTACAGATGAAAGAGATACAGCAGCAAACAGGAAGTAGAACATGCAGACACGTGGGTATAGTCGGAAAAGCTATACAAAGACGCGCAGAAGCCGCCGCCGCGCAAGCGGTGAATAAAAGGCACCACCCGCCGTTAAGAGAGAGATTGTTGATCGGTTGCCGTTGCGGGATGATTGAATGCAGATGTACCACAGTGTTCAGACTTGTTCTCGCAATTGGTTTCTACCTCTATGTTTTGTATTCTCCGTTCTTAGATCCATCTGTATCCGATATATGGGTTACCTAGTAGTATGCCGCGGTGGGACCTTGTGTCAGCCGAAGACTAATGAAAAGAAGGATTGTCATTTTATGTTTGGTGTGTTATGATGTGTTTACACTGCTTTAAAATTTTTAAGTTGCGACTGTCTGTATACTTGATTGGTGATCTTGCATGAATATTCTGGTATATGTAATGGATTCTCTTTCTTTCTGTGGTTGCGGGTTTATTCCTCGTCTGTGATTTCTTCCCCTTTCCCATGTGGTCGCGGCACGCCTCGGGTGAGATGCTCTGTTCTTCCCGAACAGGGTGAAAATGCCGGCGTGTTACTAGACTACACCGGACCCTTGTTGGCCACAACCCTGTGAACCTGGGTCTTGCCCGCGAGACCTTATTTTTCGCCAACAGGGATCTGACAGTGGATGTGATTTGCGACAACCCCTAACCCAGTGACATTAGTGGGAGGAGAGGGGGTGGAATAATTTATATTGTATGTTGGATGGGTGGAGGCATTATGGATTGTCAGATTGGGAGATTAGAATACTCATCTGGAATTGTGATTACAATGGGGTGCCTATCGATTAATGGTCAAGCACATCGACCATATGTTAACTGTCAATCTCTCCACTCTAATCATGACTGTTGGATCTAGTGGGTGGATGATGGGGATCACTAGGGTGCCAGAGCAGAGAAACGTGGTGAAATTGTATAAGTTGGTGTAATGTAGAATTAAGGTATGGGTGGGACCTTTCAGATATGGGCATGTAGCATATATTGTGCTAGTGTATTTTTATTATGCATGTCTATAAACACACACACACACACACACACACACACACACACACACACACACATATGTAGATATATATTGAGGTTATGACTAATCTAGATATGAGACTCTGGAATAAGGGTGGTAACCTCAATTAAAAAATCCAAACCCTTGAGAGGAGAATTGATAAGTAAACATGGTCATATGCAACAACAAAAAATAATTGTCCCATTTTTATAACAACATAAGAGAAATTTGATTAGTAAATGAACATTCCACTGGGGTAAGTGAGGTGTTTATAGTTGGTAATAAAGCATATAGGTTCAACACTTGGACTTGATGGGATCTATCATGAGCAAGTGAGGACAGAAATACCCTCAAGAGAATTTCACATTCATTTTTATAAAATTAACTAAGAAATTGTTTAGGTGTTAAAAGTAGGTCTACAAATGATTGATTGTTGCATGGTACTAACAGTTTGTATCACTTGTTATATGATTGATGCATAAAAAATATTTAAAATTATGGACATACTAACATGGTTGTTTTGTCATAATAGATATCTCCATCAATGCAAGTTTCATGATCATGACTATGTTTATTTATTTTCCACATGAAGTATCTAACAGTATGTGTGTTATTGAAAATACAATATCAAAACCAGAATAAGACAAAGAAAAACACATAAATGAGGATTTTAATGGTGCATTATAGTTCCGATCAATCACAACAAGGAAGTGAAGAGGTTAGGGCCAATGAAGAATAAATATCAATTGACCAAAAGGGAGTGGTTGACTCTTCGGATTGGAGGGATTCTCTAAGAATCTCAAGGGCTGAAGTTAAAATATTTAAGGAAGATAATGAGAGACTAGTGAGAGCTCAAGAGAGAAAAAATAAGATAAATGTAGTCATTCTTCAAATTTTCTCATATTTACAAAGACACAGGAAACCTGAGTTGAAGGCTAGTCATAGAAACAGGAGGATCCCTTGGGAGTCACAAGAGAGAAAAAATGGAGAAAATGGTAGCAAGTCCAAGAAGAGGCATAGGCACGAGAGTGGGGAAATTGTGCAAAGAGATGTAACTTTTAGCACCCCAAGAGGAAGAACTAGCACTTATGTGCATCAATCTAGTGGGCCATCTAGTTATACTACTAGGAGGCACCACCATCACTCTCATCATCACCATCATCATCATCAGGGAAGAAAGGAAAATAATTACATGCTTGAGGAATTCAAGAAATACAAGCCACCCACATTTTATGGGGATATGAAGAAATGAGAAGAGGCAAAAGCTTGGTTTCTTGGCATGAGTAATTTTTTTAGAATTCTTGATTATTTTGAAAATATGAAAGCTAGGATTTCCACCTACGGCTTCAACAGAAAAGCATACATATGGTGGGAAGATTTGAAAAATGTTCAAGGAATTGTTGAGAAGGAATTGACTTGGAACGAATTTGAAAATCTCTTCAGATATCAATATTTTTCTTACTGATATTATGATGGTAAAGAAAAAGATTTCTACAAACTCAAGATGGGACAAATGACAAATGATGAGTATGTTAATGAGTTCCTAGAATTGTTGAGGTATGTGTGATATATTAGGGATGATAAATCCAAGATCCAAATATTTATGAGTGGTTTTCTTATTCAAGTGGATGTCGGTGGCCACCCACATATTCCATTTGGACCCACACCATCAATTCTTGCAGCTTTTCACTTTCGGCACAACTTACTATTTTTAGCAAGTTTTCAGGTTCTGCACTCTCGAAGTCGTTTTGGGGCCCTAATGATCCAGGTGGATATGGGTGGCCACCCACCGATTCCATTTGAAATGCCACCATCAGTTCTTTCAATTTTTCAATTTCAACGCGACTTACTATTTTTAGCAGTTTTTTGGGTCCTAAACTTCCGGAGCCGTTTTGAGGCCTTAAACGAAATTTTTTTGGAAAACTAAAAGTAGCGTGGGTCCATGGAATGATGTTGGTCACACCAAAAGTTTTACTCCTCAGAAAAATATTTCTAACGAGGTATGGTGCACGTCAAACAGAGATCATATGCCAAAGTTACGTCCCGCGGAAGTTGAAACACCAATTTACCCAAACTGGGCCCATAGTTTTGGCGCTTCATCTCCTAGGGTTAGGTTTTTGGACGTTTAGAATTTTCCATTGTTTCACAATAATAAATAGGCCCTCTAGCCTCATTGTAACACAGTTCAGAGGAATGTAGTTGCTAAATCTCTTCTTAGAGATAATCTACCATCGCCCTAGCTAATTTATTTCCATTCTATTTGTAAACATATTTCAGTTATTTGATATTAGTGAAATGAAGTATTATTTCCACTGCATCTCTATGTTTATGTCTATTTATGTATTTTATTGTGTTCCTTCATAAATATGGATCAGTTTCCTATGACATTCAAAGACAAAATTGAATTCTTGGAACCTTGGACACTGAATGAAGCCATTAAAAAGCTAAAACATTGTTTTGTGTTAGAAAAACATAGAACACAAGAAAAAGGTTAATGGAAGGCCAAGGATAATGTTGAGCATAAAAATAAATGGCTCAATAAATATACAGTTAAAAAGGAAGGTAATCACCCAACTACTACGAATAAGTTCTAGTAGAAAACCAAATTAGTTGCTAAAGGAATCGTGCCATAACCAACAACAACATAGCAGTGAAAATTGGAAATTAAGGAGAAACTGAAATGTTGGACGTGTGGTGAAAATAACAGAAAATGAGACTTTTCACACCAAAGATTTAAAACATCCAAGAGACTCACACAATATGTAATGTAGCTTAGAGTTTGCCCAGAATTTATGCAGTAGTAGACTATCGCCAAGTAAGTTGTGTAATCAAATTGTTTATATTCTAATTGATCTTAGTTCTAACTACAACTATGTCAGCCCAGAGCTCACTAAAGAATTCAATTTGGCTAAAGAATTGCATGAAGAACCATGTTTGTATCAATTGAAAACCATAACAAAAATAAATATTAATCATTGGGTGAGATCATGTGCATTTGAGCTTAGTGGCATTCCTATAACAACACATTTGAATTTATTTCCATTTGGTGCATACAAAATATTGTTGGGCATGGATTGGTTGTAATTTCATAGGAGAAAAGTGGATTGTTATGAGAAATAAATTGAATTCTTGGATGATGTGGGGAAAATAATAGTTTTGCAGGACAGGATAAAGCCTACTTCAGTGAGGTTGATCACGACTATGCAATCAAATCACAACAATAAAAAGGGATGCATGTTGTTTGTAGTGAAAGTATCTGGTGATGAGATGGTTGGTAGTGATATTACGAATGAGGAAAGTGAACTGCTAAAAAGGTGCCTATTTCTGCAGCAATATGTAGATGTATTTCTAGTGGAGGTTCCTAGGTTACCTCCTCATAGAGAGATATATTTCTCTATTGAGTTGGTACATGGAGTAGCACCAACCTCCAAGACACCCTCCTGGATGAGTATCCTAAAGTTGGTTGAGCTAATGTTTTAGATAAGTGAAATGTTGGACAAGGGCTACATAAATATAAGTGTATCTCCATTGGGAGCACTCATTTTCTTTATGAAGAAGAAGGATGGGACCCTTATATTATGCATTGATTACAGACTACTAAACAAGGTGACCATAAATAATAGGGACTGGTTGCCACAGATTCATTATCTCTTTGATCAGTTGAGAGGTGCACCAATCTTCCCCAATATTTACTTGAGGTTAGGATACCATAAATTAAGAATCAAGGAGGATTACATTCATAAGACTACTTTCTAGACAAGATATGGACACTATGAGTTTTTAGTGGTACCCTTTGGGCTTACTAATGCCCCTACCACTTTCATGTGCTTAATGAATCATGTGTTGCATCATTATTTGGAAAAAAAATTCATTGTATTTGTCAATGACATATTATTATACTTAAAGACTAAGGAAGATCATGAAAACCATCTAGATGTAGTACTATAGTTGCTGATGGAACACAAGCTCTATGCAAAGCTTAACAAGTGTTATTTCTTCTAATCAGGGATACACTATTTGGGGCATATTGTCTCCAAGGAAGGGAAATCAATTGATACATAAAAAATCAAGGTCATAATGGAGTGTCCAACATCAAAGAATGTGAGATCAGATCATTCATGGGATTTACAAGTTATTATAGGACGTTTACTAGAAACGTCTCCAAGATAGGCCATCCTATCTCCCCATTGCAAAGGAAAGGAAAGAAATTTAAATGGACAGATAAGTGTGCAACAAGATTTGAGAAATTGAAACAATTCCTCATGAATGCACTGATATTGAGGATTACATATCCAAGCAAGTATTTTGTGGTGTGCACAAATACCTACAAGGAATTCCTCGGGGGATTCTTGATGCAGGAAGGTGATGAAGTATGTTACGAGTCAAGGAAATTGAATGAGCATAATTACATGACTCATGACATAGAATTGGTTTTCATTATTAATGAATTGAATATTTGGAGCCATTACCTCCTAAGTGGGAATTTTACACTTATGATAGTCCATAGTGAGCTCAAGTGTTCGTTTGAGAAACCCAAGTTGAACGCAATACAGACTAGGTGGTTGGACACACTTAGCGAGTTCGACTTTGAGATCAAGTACATCAAAGGAAAGGATAACACAACTTTTGATTCACATAGTAAGAGGATTCAAGTGAATCACTTGGTATCCATAAGCTCTTACAAAATGGAACTGGTAGGAAGAGTCAAGAATATTGGATAGCATGATAAAAAATATCAGCAAATGAAATAAAAGTTGCAACAAGATTGCGAGGATGAGGAACATCAACTCACTTATGGAAACCTAATTAGTTTCAGGAACAAAATTTATGTGCCAAATAATGATGAATTGAAAAGGCTCATAATGAGAGAGTTCCATGTCAAGCCATATTCAAGCCACCGAGGGTACCAAAAGACTCTCACAACCATTAAAAAGTTCTACTATTGGCCAAATT
Organism: Pinus albicaulis; assembly: GCA_034641835.2. Taxonomy (NCBI): domain Eukaryota; kingdom Viridiplantae; phylum Streptophyta; class Pinopsida; order Pinales; family Pinaceae; genus Pinus; species Pinus albicaulis. The sequence continues at coordinate 1,452,421,775 of CM076584.1, forward strand.
TGAAGAAAGAAGTGGCTAATTTTTTGGCTAAATGCATAGAACGTTAGAGAGTTAAGGCTTAATGCAAGAATCCAACGAGATTATTGCATCCCATTCCCATTACGAAATGGAAATGGGAGGTGATCTCCATCGATTTAATCACATGTTTTCATATAACCTTCAAGAAACATGATGCAGTTATGGTGGTTGTTGACAGATTGAGCAAGGTAGCTCATTTTTTAATAGTCAAGTCCACTAACTTGGCTAGTGAGGTGGCACAAATATTCATAAAGAATATTGTGAGACTGGATGGAATTCCCAAGAAAATTATTTCAGACATAGATGCTAAGTTCACTTCAAGATTTTGGAAGGAACTATTTGGAGGTTTTGGGATAGAGTTGGAATTCAGTACAACATATCATCCATAGATGGATGGAAAAATAGAGAGGAAAAATAGGATCATCGAGGACATGTTGAGGATGTATGTGATGCATCAGCCCAAGAAGTGGGAGTAGTATCTTCCACTTGTAGAGTTTGCATACAACAATGGATACCAAGAATCCATAAATTATGAGTCCATTTGAGGCACTGTATAGGAGGAGTTGCAATATTCCTATTAGATGGAGTGATACAGTGAACAAAGTCCTTATTGTGCTTGACATGCTTAAGGAAATGGAGAAAAAAATTTAGATCATTAAACAAAATTTGTAGGTGGCACAGGATAGGCAGAAAATCTATGCAGATCAACATATGGTGCATAAAGAGTTCCAAGTTGGGGAACATGTTTATTTGAGAATAAAATCTAAGAAGAGTTCCTTGAAAATTGGGCCATGTTCCAAGTTAGCACCATGGTATTATGGGCCTTTTTATATCCCTAAAAGGATTGGACCAGTTATTAAAAATTAAAATAACTCAGAAACATTACAGAAAAAACACACATAAAATTATACACAAAAATATAGTCAGAAAAGGCAGAAGCATCATGGATTCCTCATGTAATCTCTCTTATTAAAAGAATTTAATTTACAATTTAAATAGATGAGAGAAGATAGTTTGTGCTATCTTAGACTCTTTTGGTTGAGATAATTTCTCACCAAAAACCCACCAAGATAGGAGTTCCTAAACAAACTCCAATATTTGAGGAACAACCCAACAACCCAAGAATTAGGCACATATTCCTAACTAGGAATATTTAATTAATTAATTAATTATTTTGGATTTATTATTGTTATTTTAGAGAGGCTAACATTCCCCCCTTCAATGAAAAATCCAAAATAAGAACGAGGAACCATCTTCCAAGTTCTCATGTTGATCCTCAAAAGGAACATTGCCTGAAAAACCGCCAAAGCTGGATGTTGAAAAACTGCAATCTGAAGAGACCATGAGTCAGTTGTATGTCTGATTCATGTCTGGATTTCGCTTGAAAACTCCATCAAGTGCCAAATTGCAAAAGGATCCATCTGTCCTTTGCATGAAAGCAGCATCCTTTGTCCACTGACAAAATTTGTTCAAAGCCCACTGGCTGATGATGTCAAAAAACAACTCACTGTTGCTTTTGCTGTGCTGAAAAATGTTCACTGCTTCTTTGTTGTCGACTTCCCACTAGAAAATTTGTTGATGCCCACTGGAAAATTGGTTGATGCCCACTGGAAAGTTTGTTTATGATGCCCACTGGCTATTTTTGCTGGTTTTGTCGAGACTTTCAGTCTGACAACCACTGTCAATCTCATTGACATTTCCCCCCCTTTGTCAACTGAAAGGAGAGACACTTCACTTGGAAAGTATTCCTGAACTCCCCCCCTGAATTCCCCCCCTTCAGGTGTAGGATTTTTACACTGGTGTACTCCCCCGTTCAACTGCATGAGAGTACTATCATCTGTTCACTGTTGGCTGCACTATGTATGATTGTATGCAGTTGTAGAACTAAAGCAATATTTTTACTGTGGAGGACCATTCGCAAGGGTCGATCCATTCATAATGTATCTTCAATCTAGCTGATTTGTGTTGATTGCGACATTTTTCTGAGGAATGATTGGACTTGCCACAATGGTGACAGGGATGGAGATCAAAACACTGATCTTCCAGATGACTAGTTCTCTGACAATGAGAAAATTTCAGTTTGACTTCAACTTCAGGTTGTGTGAAATTCAGTTTTTCTGCAACTTTGGGTTGCGTGCATTACTGGTTGTCTGCAACTGTCTCTCAATGTGCTGAGGGGATCTATTCAAGAAATCATGCACTGACGAACTGAATGGGCTTGGAATAATCGGGAATATGTAAGGTGGCATCATCTTGGACATATCCTAAGCCTCGTCGATTCTTGTTATTATGAATTTCTTCCCAGGGCTTGATGATGGGCTTGGAAGAAATTGGATCTGGAACAGCTTTGACAATTGAAGCTGTTGGAATGAATGACTTATCATCGGGATGGTTCAAAGACTTGAAAGTATCACTCTTTTCTTGCAATTCAATCCTTTGAAGTTGTGACTCGAGCTGAAGAAACTCAATAGTTTCATGTGTTTGTTGTAGATGCCATGAAAGATCAGCAAGAGTGTCTTTGCTGACGTGCACCATGTCTTCATCACTTGAGATGATCAAACTGTGAAGAATGTTTAACAACTGAATATGTTGTGCCATCTGAACTTGCGCACTTGAAATCAGGCTCTCTTGTTGTAGATGTCGTACTTTGAACCGTTTCACTTGAATGACAGGCTTGCTTGAATGTGGCTTGAATGGCACACTCGCTTGATTGTTGCTTACTGCGCTTGCTTGGAACATTTACTAGAATTGTAGAATTTTCTTGCTTAAAATCTGGAATTAATGCTCACTTGATGATGATCGCGTTTTTTTAAGCACTCACTTGAATTACTTGATGACTTCACGCTCACTGGAATGAAAAGTGACGCTTGCTTGATGTCAATCTCAACTCGTTTGATTGTTTTAGATTGCTACAATAAACTTCACTCTGGCTCGCTTGAAGGTTTGATCATTGTACTAAATTGATGCAAATTGCTTGAATGAATAATTGTGCTCACTTGCAGGAGATGTAAACTTGTTTCTTGTTTGATTTGAAAACTCATGCACTCAATTGATTTTGTGTAAAGTAAGGGTGTCGAGCACTGTCGACAATGCACCTAAGAAAACTTACAATGATTCACTTTAAAAAAATGACTTCACTTGTTCTTTTAAAAATTCATTAACAATGAATTTTTAATGATTCTCTTAAATCAATGAATTTGATTACAAGTACTTAAATGGATTTGGTGATGTAGACGTTCCTTTGAAATGCATGAACTTAACTAAGTGAATTTTCCTGTTGATGCTGATGTAGACAATCTTTGATTAAAGGTTGTAGCATGTGTTGATCTTGCAGCTATTTCGTTTTATGTGTTGTGCTTGCTGATGTATGTGATATTAAATGAAATCATTGATGTGTCACAACTAGACACAAATCAAAAAGCAACAACATGAAGCCATAAAAAACATGCGCCATCAAACACACATAGTGTACCTAAGATCCCCTTATTCAATTTCGGGCAGATCTAGGACACATCAACACCAAAAAAATGATATCTTTATTAATCACTGAGTACATCATCTGAAGCAATGATAATGTCAAGTTGACAACCCTTTGAAAGAAATTTGTCTTCAAAATCAGGATATTCACCGACTCAATCTCTCTCAAAGAAAAAATGGTACTTGGAATCACAACAATGACTTTCCCTTATCACTCCAAATTTACAAAATATGCACCTTATTACTCCAAAGATTTCAAAACATCACCCTTATTACTCCAAAATAATACAAAATTATAAATTCACTTTATAAAAAGTGAATCAATTTTCAATTCTATTAACTCCACTTTTCACTCTACTCACTTATCACTCCCAAAAAAAAAAAATCACACTATCTCTCCTTCAGAATTTTCAAACCCTTTATAATACAACCAAAGAAAACTTTTTAATCCTTCCTTTTTCTTTTCTTTTTTGTTAAAAAAAAACATTAAAAATTCTATAAAATCACTTTAAAAAAAAAGTGATTTATGGTTTGAAATTTTAAATCACATTTAAAAAAACGTTGTAGAGACCGTTTGGGGAGATCGATCCTTCAAAGAAAATTCCAGAGTCTACTGCAGGCGAAGTTCTCGAATGCAAAGCACTTAGATTCACTATGCTCACTTGAAAAAAGGCACTTTAAAAGCTTGAATTTTTCCTTACGCTGGCTCATGCTAATCTGTAGTAACAATTTGTTGTAGCAATTCAATGGCAGCAACAGAATGCATTGGTGGATCAGGCCTGCATTGGTGGATTTGGCCCACATTCTACTTCCATGAAAAATTAATTACAATGACCGGATCAGGCCTTCAACATGGATCTTCGCACCAAGAACTACAAACGACCGGTGTTTCACAAAAAGGATTATTTTGTTGTCGTTCGGATGTGCAGCAATAACATCGTTGTTTCGAGCATTTTCACATCTCTATTTGGCGTAGCCAATTGTTCAAATCAAGAAATGAAATCTCTTTTAGCTTTTTAAAAACTTTCTGCATGATCCCGCAGGACATTTGGTTTCTTGGAGTTTTGTTTCAGAGAGCTATTGCAACTGGGAGGGCGTCTCCTACGACAAGCTGATAGGATGTGTCGTTGCGGTGGACTTGCAAAAAGTTCGTTCATTAGTCAATCTACGGATCTGTGTGTGCTTCAGATCAGAGAGACGTATGCAGTTCTCAAGATGCTGGAGTTGATTAACTAAAATTTGGTCTTGAAACAGCCGTCCAAGATCATGGCGACATTAATAGAAGACTCCAAACTATGCAGAAGATTGTTCCTAGCGGCAAAAGCGGAAGTTCATACACTTTTTCAGAAGACCACCGACTATATTTTCAATCTTGAAATGAAATATATCAAGATTATCAACAAAATTTTCAACTTTTGTAGAATACTATCAACAGAGATCCGACTCTGACCGTCAAAGAGCCATTAGAAGAGAGTCTAGAGATCCGACTCGAAGTGCATAAGCATTAGGTGCAATCGCCAAAAATTTTAAAATTTAATTCAACAAATATGCCAGATGCTGCGAGGTTGTGTTCATGGCAGACAATGGAGGATTTTTATCTTTATTTATTTATTTATTTTTTAAATTATGGAGCTAAGAGAAAATTTGAAGAAGAAGCAGCAATTTCGAAACTACCTTGATTGTTTTCCCCCGAGTTCGCACACAAATCCAGCATGACTTATCTTCCAATGCTAACAGAAACTGGCTCCAAATCACAACCAGGGCGGATCCACGGCATTCATCTCCGTACCAACACTTTTGCCTGTGAATTAAATACGCTGGTCTTAATCATGGTCCTTTGGTCTTACAGGCCATTAAAAAATACAAACAGCATTTTTAGATGCCTCTGGCAATGGAACTAGGGCACTCACAGACTCTGATGTCTCCCTTGGACGTTCAATGGATTTTTCAGTGTCACTGCTGGAATCCAGATGCATACCGTTGTTACTATGCCTCTGCTTCATGACATGTCCATGTCAAATTTTGCTTTCACGTGCTTTGCTCCATGTCTGTTCCTTCACAAGCTCCGATCGTAGATGGAGCAACTCTCCTTCCTCGACTACCATGGCTCAACAAGAAGAGCAGCTCTTCATGCAAAATCAAGGCAGAGGTTACACTGTGGCAATAATTATATCAGCACTTTCAAATGATAAACTGGATCTCCACGTTTGAACAGATTGGCTCGCATGTATTCTCTTCTCAACGTAGATCACATACTTTTTTATTTTCACTGGGATGAAATATCTCAGGTAGCAAGCTCCTTCCTATGCATTCTTGAGTCAATGCGGCTGTGTTCTATGCCTCCACAAAGACCGCTTGTCATACTCCCTTCGCTGTTATGCATATGCTAGGCATGTTGTCGATCTCGATAGGTGAAAACTCGATGGCTCCGATCAGCTCACTCTCCATTTCTATCAGAAAATGAAATCAACTGCAAAGTATTTCTTCTTGGCCCAAACTCATAAGACTCATAATGCTCTGATACCACATATTACAAATTAAAATAACTCAAAAACATTACAGAAAAAACACACATAAAATTATACACAAAAATATAGGCGGAAAAGGCAGAAGCCTCATGGCTTCCTCCTGTAATCTCTCTTATTAAAAGAATTTAATTTACAATTTAAATAGATGATAGAAGATAGTCCATGCTATCTTAGACTCTTTTGGTTGAGATAATTTCTCACCAAAAACCCACCAAGATAGGATTTCCTAAACAAACTCCAATATTTGAGGAACGACCCAACAACCCAAGAATTAGGCACATATTCCTAACTAGGAATATTTAATTAATTAATTAATTATTTTGGATTTATTATTGTTATTTTAGAGAGGCTAACACCAGTGGCCTATAGGCTAGCTTTACCTCTTTTAGTTAAATTTCATGATGTTTTCCATGTTTCTTTGCTTAAAAGATATGTACATGATTTTAATCATGTTATTGATTGGTTTGTGCTACATGTGGAAATGGAGGGGGAGTTCCAACCAGAGCCATTGTGAATTCTAGACGAGAGGAGTCTCATGATTTGGAATTGAGATATTGAGCAATTCAAAGTGTTGTGGAGGCACTTTGGGCTCGAGGAATATGCTTGGGAAATGGCTAACTCCATGAGGACAACATATCCCTCTTTGTTTGTTGGTTGAAGCAAATGTATACATGTTGTAAATATTGTATAGTGTTGTAGATATAAATATCCACAAATAAGTATGTGTTTTATTTTGTCCTTGTATTGCATATGGACGAAGAACACCAAGGGTGATGATCCATCAAGGGGGAGGGGTTTGTGACAACACCAACCATGGTTCTCTCATGATATGTAATGTAAATATTTTTCTAATATATATATATATATATATGTGTGTGTGTGTGTGTGTGTTTTGGGAAAAATAATGAGTGGAGGGTGATTCAGTATTTTAAACTTACTTTAACTTTTCGTTTCATATTTTGATTTCTGTACGCTACTATCATTCATGCGACCAACGTATGTACATGAATTGAGTGAAGGAAAACATCATATAACCAGTTAACTAATTTTTCATATATTTCATCATCTGTTCATCTTTAACCAGTGAAATGATTACTTCATTAAGCTGAAACCATGAGCAGTAAATAACATATATATCATCAACACACAAGAAACATATCAACACACATGAACACCATGATTAGGTGGAAACCTAATGTGGGAGAAAAAAATAATTGTCTTCATCTATGTCTTATTCTTTTATTATTAATAAAACTTCTTACAATCTTGTAATGGCGCAGACTCTTACCATTATGCAGGCACCAACTTGCAGAAGGCTACAACCTTCTCTCGTTCTTCAACACCCAATGGAAAGGAGATCAAACCCCCTGATCTTGTTTACCACACCCACCATAAGGGATAACCTACCCCCTACACAAATTTACCAACTACCACTAGAAATAATCTCCAACTTGTTGAAAATGGCACGAAGAAAGATCCTAATTTAATTTTCCCTTGAATTAAATTAGGATAAAATTGTAATTCCACATCACATGAAGACTTGTATGAGTTAACTTGGTTATTTTGACTTAGTTGGTTTAGTTAATTAAGGTTTAGGGCCTAACTTGAGTCATGTAGAGTGGTTCCTACTTTACAGGAGCCTAGGTTGATTTTATTTTGAGTTTTAATTAATTAATTAAGTTAAATTGATTTAAAGTTAGTTAAACTAGTTCCAACGGTTGAAGGAACTAGTTGGAGGTCTAGCAATGAGGTGCAACTTTAGTGTTCGACCAGATAACTTCTAAATCAACAATAAATAACTCATGCATGTGTGATCTACGAGTTACCTAGTTGATATTGAAGTTCAAGGGAAGTGTACTATTAGTTGTATAATCATCCAAATTGTACATGTGGTGCACGCGGTTATAGGAAGGCCTATGGTGGATTTCGCAGTTATGGAAGAGGAATTTTCCATAAATAATAGGGGCTAATTTATTGAGAAAAAACGCAAGGAAATAGGGACTTGGGATAGAAAAAAATTGGTTAATTATTGGCCAAGGCTTGTCTAGGAAGTAGTGAGATAGATAAAGATAGAGCAAAGGTTGCTCGAGCTTGAGAAAATCAATTTAATCTTCTCATATTTTTCTGACTAATGCAATATATAGATAGGAGGGGTTTTTAGCTAAGGTATTCCCCTAGAAATCATTGTGTAATGTTTTGATTGAATTCTTTCTCTTATATGCTTCGTGATTTCATGATCATTTAATTGTTTCCACAGTTGGTAGAGTAGATGCAAGTCTATTGTTTTAGTAAATTACAATTAGCAGTTTGAATCAACAAGAAATTTCTACATGGTATTAAAGATTAAATCACAATAGAAGAGAATAATTGCAAGATCAAATTTGCAGAATCAAATATTTAGAGCTATCACGATTCCCTTTTACATATTGAGACTCGAATATGCCCTTGAGGGTAGTTAGAACTATATTTCTTGAAGGACAGGTTGGAGGCAGTGTTGGAAGATAATGGGTTGAAGGAATTCATTACTAGATACTAATATTGCTAAACCTCTAGCATTTGATGCACAGGATCTAGCAGAGTGGAAGATATGTGTTGGAAAAGAGAGGAGGATCATATTGGAAGGAGTTTGAGATCATATTTTCTCGAAGCTCTACAGGAAGGAAACTCCATATGTAATGTGGGAAGCCTTGATAGAATTTTTTTAGAATAGTAGTGACCACACAAAGCTAGCACTAAAGGACAAGATTTGGAAAATAAATATGGAAAAGGGCAACACCATACCACTGTACTTGAGAAAATTCACCCAATGTTGGGATGAGCTTGGGAGTGTTGGTATTAAAGTTGTTGAAGATGATATTTTCAGCCTAGCACTTCTAGGCCTTCCCAAGAGCTGACACAACTACGAGGATTCAGTAAATGGGAGGGAGAAGCTACCAAACTAGGAGAGTTTTTTATTCAACTTGATGCAAGAAGAGATAATTTAGAACATTAGAGATGGAACCTCATCGAAGCATGATGATGAAGAGAATTGTTCCTTGAATGGAGAGGTAAAGAAAAGGAAAGGGAATAAATCCCAATCCAAAGGAGATTCTAGTCAGGAAGGAAAGAAAAATTACTTGTCGAATGTTTTCATTGTTATGAGCTGAGACACTATGCCACTAAGTGTACACACAAGAAGGCCAACAAGAATCCCTTAGGACGAGCAGTAGGTGAAGATATAGCTTCATAATTTGAGCTAGATTTCACCCTCATTGCATGCATTGTGACATTAGTGATGGGTAATGTGTGGTATCTGGATAGTGGAGCCTCATTCCATATGACGTGCAATAAAGAGTTTTTTAATGATTTGGAGTAGAAGGAGTTCCTGATACACATCGATATGGGAGATGATGGATGAAATATCATGACCAACATAGGTACTGTTAATTTTCAAAAGGAGTCTCGTTCTCCTCTCACATTAAAATATAACATGTATGTTTCGGGTCTGAAGAAGAATTTTGTTTTAGTTTCTATGTTGGAAGATCGTGGCTACAATGTGATATTTAGAAAATTAAATGCTTTCCTTCATCACATAGCCATGGGACAAGTGAAGCGGATCGGGGTTCGGGTGAAGAACCTCTACAAATTGGATGTAGAATATTGTGCTTCTTTAAGCACAAAAGAAGATAAGGTGCAGATTTGAAACATTGGTGAATTATGGCATAGACGACTTGTCCATTTGCACCATGGATCTTTGAAGATCATGCAAAAAATTTCTACAAGAATTCCCAAGGGTGCACTAGAACAACGTGATACATGCAAAGGGTGTACGTTGGGGAAGTATACCAAAGCCACCTTTCACGATAAGGACAATCGAGTATAAGTGGTCCTTGAAAGAGTTCACGTATATGCGTGTTCACCTTTTTTGACAACCTCCACGACCAAGAATAGGTATTATGTTATATTTTTGGATGATTTCTCTCACAAGTGCTATATATTCTTCATGTAGAAGACATACCTGAAATTCTCATTTTTTTATGAATTTAAAGCACTTGTTGAGAAATACACAGGAAGGAAAGTGAAACTCTCAAGAGTTATAACGATGTATAATATGTGTCGAATGAGTTCAGGAACTTTTGTGCATCAAAAGGAATTCAATGGGAGTTGACAACACTCCATAACCCATAACAAAATGGGGTTTCTGAGAGGAATACCATGAGTATTGTGGGAGTTACATGAGTGATGTTGCATGATAGAGGCCTATTGTTGCACTTGTGGGTTGAAGTATGCAACACAATGGTATATGTTTAAAATAGGAGTCCTCATCGAGTTCTCAGTATGAGTACACCAAAAGAAGCTTTTCCAAGTAAGAAAATAGATGTGGCACACTTCAAGATATTTGGTCCATCATTTTACTATCATGTTTCCAAGGATGGAAGGAAAAATATAGAATCGATAGCAAAGTTCGACATATTTGTGGGTTACACTGATACACCTCACTACCACCAAGTGTACCTGCCATCTAACAGGATGAAAGTTGTTTATAGAGGTGTGAAATTCAATGAAGAGAAGGCCAATAGATGTTTTTTTATAAGGAGCTTCAGTTGCATGTAGATGAGGAGATTTTAGCTCCAAAGGAAGAACCTTGGGATGTTGTGGATAAGCCATAAGAAGAGGAGGAGAGAGTGGAAGCACGCACTCATGCAAAGAAATTCAGAGATGGAAGGAAGCACATCAGAAAAGCTAACATATTGATGCATGATGCTAAGGAGAATGTGGGAGCACCCACATCACAACGCGGGCATAGGAGGTCACCAAATTGGTACACTGGCTACATGGCTCTGATGAGAGAGAGTGTAGAGACTGAGCCATCCTCATTTGAGGAAGAAGTAAAACAACCAGTATGATTTGATTCCATGGTAGAATAATATGATTCCATTATTATGAACGGTGATTGGGAATTTTTCCAAAGGCTAGAGGACAGGTCAGTGGTAGGTTCCAAGTCGATCTACAAGTTGAAGCAAGAAACAACTGGGAGTTTCTAGAAACACAAGGCCAAATTTGTGGCCAAGGGGTTATCTGAGGTGGAGGGAATTGATTACAAGGAGAAATTTTCTCTAGTAGCAAGGTACTTTTTAATCAAATCAATTCTATCACTTTCAGCGCAGATTGGATGGAAGATACATTAGATGGATGTGAAGAAAAATTTCCTCAATAGAGTAATTAAGGAAGATGTGTACATAGAGGATATGGAAGGATTTGAGACCTTTAACAGAGAGTCACATGTGTGCATTTTTTAGTCAATTTAATGTCTTAAATTTCTAACATAAATTATCACCCAGGGCTAGTAAACTGATGAAGTGTGGTGCACTATACGTGCTTAAGCAACTTATTCCTTACTTCGTTGTTTTGTGTTTTATGTTGTTTTTAGGGGTTTTTTTGTTCTTGGAGATCTAAATTTGGTTAATCTAAAGCTATGGAAAGATTTATGGGAATCTAAGTTTATTTTATAAGGAAGAAAAGGAAGTGTACTAAAACTAATCTAATTTTCGTAAAATCAAACCAAAAACTGAGGGCTAGTTTAAGACCTAATTTGGAAATCAACGCACTTATCTAATCTGTTTATTAATACTAATCCATGGATCTATTTCTAAAACTAAGATTGAGAATTACAATGCCTATCTTAAATGAAAGTAGTAAAATAAGTCAATTATTAGGTATGACCCTATTGAGATGGAGTTTAGTAACTGCTTTTACTTTAGTCTGCTAAGGTCCTAGAATAGAAAACAAGGAATGCAAATGAAAATATCTAAGATGTGTTTAGTTACTCCAATTATTCAATTTGTAAAGAGTGACCTTCTTGAAGTAATGTTTGAGTAACTAATTACACATGTTTGAACTAGAGAACTAGGAAAATTCTGTAAATGAATAACTCAGAAATTGCATTACATTTAATCATTCAACCATCCCTTCTTAATATATTCAGTTCAATTCCTTTTAGAGTGGTTTTTAGGAAGATTGTTGTTTGCAATTAAGTGAGGGTTTTTAAAGTAAAAGCATGTAAGATCTAACTAAAATCAACTAAATGTATAATTGACTTGTCAGCCACATTCAAATGTGAAGTGTTTAACCTCTTGAGATGCCTTCGGAGAAATCAATTATGCCTCTAGTCCTTGGCAAGCAAATGACAAGAAGCAAGATAAATTCAACTACTGCATATGTGAGATATTTAACCATTTAATGTAAAATCTAGAATATTGAAAATGGCTTTCATAAATATGAGTTTGACACAACAATTGACAACTCTATTTTAATGAAAATAAAAAGCAAGAACAGTAAAGAAAACTAGATAACTGTGAATTCTTATTGCTCCAAAGCAATCCAATTTTGGAAAATAGATAAAACACTTCTTTCTTGATATTCTTATTAGGAAACGTAAGATTACACAGTGAAGTAAATCAACATTTGAAAAGAAAATAACAATTGCAAATGGAAAACTAAACTATTTGCTTGAATCCAAGTTAAACAAACTAATTAATCTTACAAATTTATAAATGGATGCACATGGTTGATGGGGGTTGTTCCATTGTCCAATAGCATTCCAACTTGCAAAAGTTCACATTCTAAAACTCAATAATAGAAAATAACTTTCTTTATTAATAAACTCACAACTCTACATCCCATTCCATCTCAAGCCTTGTTACAAAACATTCTATAATTCTCTTTTCTTCTCCTATTTTTCACATGCCTTGATAGGAGAAAGTTTCTCCTATTTATACAAAAATATGAGAAGTTATCTTATTAATGAGAATCCATGAATCTCTCCCTCTATCTCTAGAGTTACAATCAAAATAGGAAATGATAAGACATGTGTCTTTTTAGAGTTTCAATACAAATAGGAAATGAGACACATATCTTCTTAGAGTTTCAATACAAAAAGGAAATGAGACACATATCCTCATGATCCCATGATCTTCTCCACTCAAATTCGAATTTGGTTTTGGTAGGCCACATAAAGGCCTTTTAGAAGCTTCCTTTTGACCTATATATGGCAACAATCTCATCCCACTTGTTAGGTATATGCATATGCACATTATTTTCTAATTTTTAACCACAAATTCACTTAAAAATGCTAAGAGTTAATAAAGTTTAAAAAAACATAAATGTAATCCAATAATGGTAATGGTAATGGTAAGGTAAATGTAATGAAATGGAGGTGGAGTGAAGGTGATAATATGGAAATATAAGTGAAAATGTAATGGAAGTGAATGACAATTTCAAGGTCCAAAAGAGTTAATAAAATACGTAAAAGAGTTAATGTCAAATGAAACAGATTTTTAAGGAAAATTGAAAGTATTATATTCAGTCCAATTGATGATTTCGATAACAAGTCTATTTTTTAAGAGATGACTATGAAAAATAAATCAACTCCCTATTGTCGAATGACTTCATGTACTGTGCTCAGTAACGATTGGTATAACAAATATTTGTTGTCCTATAAGTTAAAAAGAAATTATTAATAAAGATTTTTTTTTTTAATTTATTATTATTATTATTATTATTATTATTAATGAAATAAAGCATGGATGAAATAATCATCTTTATGAATATTTTTGAAACAAAGTCATGCCAATGCCTCCTTCATGCAAGATAAAAAAAATAAAAGCTTGAAACTTCTAAAGTCAACTTCCTAATTATGAAGGAGATGGATGCAGAATCCTTCTCAATTTATTCAACTTGCATTTGATGCACATGTGACAGTGCCTTTGCTTCAAATGATCCATTTGTCACCCATCACGGTGCCACCATAGATGAATTCTGTCACATTATCTTACAGAGCAGGAAATCAGATCCTTGATTATTCCTCAAAATCAAATTTCATCAAACCGTAACCGTTTGCATTAAAAAAAATGTTTTTCTCTCACACACACTGCAAATTAAGGCTCCTAAGAACCCATAAATTCCCCCAATCTGTTGCGAAATTCTCAAAACCGTTTTTTTGTTATTTAATTTCCCCTGTTTTGAAAAAAACCCACGTCTCAGGTTTTTCAGATTATCCCTGGTTTGCTCAGAAAAAATGTTTTAAAAACATGTGTCAAAACAATTACATTTTCTGTGAAGCTCCGACAACAAAAATCAATTGTTGTGGTTGGATTTTTGATTTGCAGGTTTTGAAAGCTCAAAGAATTTGGCCATTGTCTCACGAATTTGATCCAGTAAAAATATTCAATTCAAATTCGCCTACCAAAATTCTTCATATTATATTTTTAATTGTGAACATAGAGGGTTATGCAGTGAAATTTGTTTTTTATTTTTCTAATTTTTTTTTGTAGGTTATTGGCTTGAAGAATTGTTGCTTCAATGCTGCGTGGAGAGGCTTGGAAGCCTGCCTGAGCTGTGGCCTGCGTGGCCTTTGTAGATTAATGGCTGCAGGGTTGGAGGTTGGGTCCATTAGCTCGGAGGCCTGTGCATATGCGCAAGGCCAAGCCAAAGGCTCGCCTCACGCATATGCGTGGGCCTCCTTTGGTCATGGCCATACATTTGGTTTTTTTTTTTTAATACGTTTGGTTGATTTGTTTTATTGATTTTTTATGTTTTGTTTTTTATTTTATATTTTATATTATTATTATTATTATTATTATTATTTAATTAATTGATTTGTTAATAAATTTATATATATTTTATTTTCAAAAATTTAAAAATATACATAAATATTTCATTAACAAAACAATTTTTTGAAATTTCATATTTTTCAAATATTTATTTATTTATTTATTTTTTTGATTCGTTAATAAAATTGTATATGTTATATTTTCAAAAATTTTAAAATATACATATAGATTTCATTAAACAAAACAATTTATTGAAATTTAAAATTTTTCATTCATCATTTTTTTTAAGTTTATTGTAAAATAAAATAAAATGAAATGATGAAAACATTTTTTTTTTTTTTAAACATAAAATTTTTCTTTTTCTGATCCTCAAGATCACACAAAGATTAGGAGGAGAGCATACTCAAATTAGTAATTGATTTTTTTTTAGATGTAAGAAATAAGATCTCTTAATTACACTTCCCCGACAACGACACCAAAATGTTTAGTCAATTTAATGTCTTAAATTGCTAACATAAATTATCGACCAGGGCTAGTAAATTGATGAAGTGTGGTGCACTATATGTGCTTAAGCAACCTATTCCTTACTTCGTTGTTTTGTGTTTTATGTTGTTTTTAGGGTGGTTTTTGTTCTTGGAGATCTAAAGATGGTTAATCTAAAGCTATGGAAAGATGTATATGAATCTAAATTTATTTTAGAAGCAAGAAAAGGAAGTGTACTAAAACTAATCTAATCTCATAAAATCAAACCAAAAACTAAGGGATAGTTTAAGACCTAATTTGGAAATCAAAGCACTTATCTAATCTGCTTATTAATCCTAATCTATGGATCTATTTCTAAAATTGAGATTGAGAATTACAATGCCTATCTTAAATGAAAGCAAAAAAATAAATCAACTATTGTACCTTCAGTTACCTCAACATTCAATTGTTAGGTATGACCCTATTGAGATGGAGTTTAGTAACTGCTTGTACTTTAGTTTGCTAAGGTCCTAGAATAGAAAACAAGGAATGAAAATGAAAATATCTAAGATGTGTTTAGTTACTCCAATTATTCAATTTGTAAAGAGTGACCTTCTTGAAGTAATGTCTGAGTAACTAATTACACCTATTTGAACTAGAGAACTAGGAAAACTTTGTAAATGAATAACTCAGAAATTGCATTACATTTAATCATTCAACCATCCATTCTTAATATATTCAGATCAATTCCTTTTAGAGTGGTCTTTAGGAAGATTGTTGTTTTCAATTAAGTGAGGGTCTTGAAAGTAAAATCATGTAAGATCTAACTAAAATCAACTAAATGTATAATTGACTTGTCGGCCACATTCAAATGTGAAGTATTTAACCTCTTGAGATGCCTTCGAAGAAATAAATTATGCCTTTAGTCCTTGGCAAGAAAATGACAAGAAGCAAGATAAATTCAACTACTGCATATGTGAGATATTTATTCATTTAATGTAGAATTTAGAATATTGAAAATGGCTTTCATAAATATCAATTTGACACAGCAATTGACAACTCTATTTTAATGAAAATAAAAGGCAGGTACAGAAAAGAAAACTAGATGACTGTGAATTATTATTGCTCCAAAGCAATCCAATTTTGGAAAATAGATAAAACACTACTTTCTTGAGGTTCTTATTAGGAAACATAATATTACACAGTGAAGTAAATCTACATTTGAAAAGAAAATAACAATTGCAAATGGAAAACTAAACTATTTTCATGAATCCAAGTAAAACAAACTAATTAATCTTACAAATTTATAAATGGATGCACATGGTTGATGGGGGGCCCTTCCATTCTCCAATAGCATTCTAATTTGAAAATTTTCACATTCTAAAACTCAATAATAGAAAAGAACTTTATTTATTGATAAAAAAAAACTCTACATCCCATTCCATCTCAAGCCTTGTTACAAAACATTCTATAATTCTTTCTCTTCTTCTCCTATTTTTCACATGCCTTGATAGGAGAAAGCTTCTCCTATTTATACAAAAATATGAGAAGTTATCTCATTAATGAGAGTCCATGAATCTCTCCCTCTATCTTTAGAGTTACAATCAAAATAGGAAATGATAAGACACATGTCTTCTTAGAATTTCAATACAAATAGGAAATGAGACACATATCTTCTTAGAGTTTCAATACAAAAAGGAAATGAGACACATATCCTCATGATCCCATGATCTTTTCCACTCAAATTCGAATTTGGTTTTGGGAGGCCACATAAAGGTCTTTTAGAAGCTTCCTTTTGACCTACACATGGCAACAATCTCATCCCACTTGTTAGGTATAAGCACATGCACATTATTTTCTAATTTTTAACCATAAATTCACTTAAAAATGCTAAGAATTAATAAAGTTTGGAAAAACATAAATGTAACCCAATAATGGTAATGGTAAGGTAAATGTAATGAAATGGAGGTGGAGTGAAGGTGATAATATGGAAATATAAGTGAAAATGTAATGGAAGTGAATGACAATTTCAAGGTCCAACATGCATACTCAATATGGCATTGTATGGAATGAAACAAGCACCTCATCGCTTGGTACACTAGGATTGACAATTATTTCACAGTGTTGGGCTTCACAAAAAGTCAAGGAGATGCAAACCTTTACCACATTGTTGTTGAAGGTAAATTATTGATTATAGTATTATATGTTGATGATTTAATTATAACAGGTGATGAGAAGCTGATAAAAGCTTGCAAATAGGATTTGGAAACAGAATTTGAGATGAAAGACGTGGAGCTCATGCATTATTTCATTTGTTTGGAAATTTGGCAAGGATATGGGGAAATTTTTGTCTCTTAGGGAAAGTATGCTAGTGAGATACTGAAGAAGTTTCACATGGAGAGAAGAAAACCCATGGAGACTCCTCTAGAAGGGAATTTGAGGAAGGAAGATGTTACTTCAAGTGAAGTGGTAAAAGCTACCATTTACAGGAAGCTTGTGAGTTCACTTATGTACTTGGTGAACACACGACCGGACATATTTTATGCAGTTAACCAACTTAGTCAAGCAATGGTTAGGCTAACCAAACACAATTTGAAAGGAGCCAAACATGTGTTGAGATACCTCAGAGGAACCACTGAGTTTGGTATTTGGTGCATACATACAAAGGGAGTGAAGCTACAAGGCTTCACAGATGTAGATTGGATGGGGGTTCGATCAGACAAGTAGACCACATCATGGGGAATCTTCAGTATTGGGTCACCAATCATTTCATGGTACAATAGGAAGCGGAGATCAATTTCACTCAATTTAGCATAAGGAGAGTACATTATTGCTAGTCAAGCAACTTGTCAGGATATCTGGATTAGGAAGATCCTTGTTGGATGATTTGGTTAGCATATGGATCCTACAGTGATTTACTGTGACAATAAGAGTTGTATAAAAAGATTTGACAATCCAGTTTTTCATGATTGGTCCAAGCATATTGACAGCCAGTATCACTAGCTATGGGATTGTGTGTAGAGGCGAATCATGTTGCTAGAGTACATTCCTATAGAGGAATAGGATGCAGATATCATGAATAAGGCACTGTCAAAAGAAAAAATTGAGTTCCATAGAGGCAAGATTGGGGTATTTGATAATCCCTTCCTTGCTGAGAAAGAGTTTTGAAAGTGGCACCAAGAAATATCCTAATTTATTTTTCTCTTCAATTAAATTAGGAGAAAATTGTAATTCCACATCACATGATAGCTTGTACGAGTTAGATAATTTATTTTGACTTAGTTGGTTCAGTTAATTCGAGTTTAGGGCCAAACTTGAGTAATGTAAAGTGGTTCCTACTTTATAGGATCCTAGGCTGAATTATTTTGAGTTGTAATTAATTAATTCAGTTAAATTGACTTAAATTCAATTAAAAATGTTCCAACTATTGGAGGAACTAGTAGTAGTTCTAGCAGTGAGGTGAAAATTTAGTGTTCGACCAATTAACTAATAAATCGGTGTTGTATATGTAAATCCTCTCTACGGATAGAGATGATCCCGCTATCCCTAGAGTGGGTCTAGCAACAAGAGGAACAAGCTAATACCTACTTTCCTAGATTATAAATGAAACATAGATCGAAGGATATGTCCTACCTCGATCTCATACTACGATGTTGCTCTTCATCGAATCTCCTTGATTCTTCGCTTTTCCAAAACTTGATTTCCACTGCTACTAGCATTCAATTACCTGCAGAAGTCACCAAGAAACAACAAGAAGCATACAAGTGCAACATGCATATACAAACATAACCTATCTATCTGATCAAGGAATGCTAGAATTATTTATCATAAACGTGAACAAGAATGGAAAATAAATATTAGTTGTATCATATTATTAATATAAGAGGAGTTACAACATGTGCCTTGATGTCGAAGCTCTCCTTCAGCGGGTTCGAATTTGGGCACATCTCAGAAGCACTCATTTTCAACTCAGTGTGAGAAGGCTAAGGGTCTCAACTCTCTCCTTAAAAGCTTATGACAGTCTGCAAACCTCTCTACTATGCTCTTCTAATATGTTATAACTAGAAGAGGCATTATGGGATGATGAATTTATAGAGATTAGAGGAGGGGACATGGATCCACTTATGATGGTAAAATGGCTTATCTTTTTGGGAGGTTTCTCTTTTGTAGGAATAAGAGGTCCAAGGGAGGAAGCTCGACCATAAATTGATCAACAAACATCTAGCTCTCCACTCTTGAAGCCTCTAGTCTAGGAAGCTTCATTTCCATTTTAAAAAATCTTCCCAAAGTAGATTGGCATGGGTGTGAGGTCCATACTAGCGTCGATCGATACTGCTTACAAGCTTAGGATGGGTCATCGACACTGGTGAGAGACATAAGGTTCGTGCTTCTCCAAAAATATGGGTTTTTAAGGCGCTAATTCAAGGATGATCAACAAAGAGTTTTTTCTTCATATTGAAATGGATGCAACGACATATTTTCATGATGGAAACGGTACACATGGATCACTATTAGGGTCCTCTAAGACTCGGGAACAGGGAGTACAAGGACAATGAAAAAATGTTGTGTAATAGATTCCCCCTAAAGCATGAAGGAAGAATGCGAGTGTGGGGTGAAATTCTTTACAAGAACGTGCCAAGACCAAGATGCTGCCATCGAAAAACCTGCGAACGAAGTACATATATACAACTGAAATATCTGATATAAATACATGAATATAAGGTGTTATCACTCATAATGTTGTGTCAGTACTTGACATGGTCATACAGTTCACTCCTCAAAAGGGTAAGGACTCCTTAAACCTTTTCAAATTGGCATAGGAAATTTCATTTTTTCATATTTAACCTATCCTAAGTTTCAAGACCACCCTCATTTCATCTCAAAACCACCTCCATATAGGTCACATCATGTTCCATCAGTCATCATTTGCTGACATATTTCATTTCCAAATATTACAACTCCAAAAGGGTCATTTCAACCAAGAATACCTACTTTCGTAGCTAATTCAGTGTAAAATAGGTAGAAAATGCTACGAAACTGTTGATAGTTTCGTAGAAAATATGAAGCATTTCTCTGTTTTTTAACTTTGAGCAGTCAACTTCAAGGGCAGTTTCTGGTCACAAAGAGAAGTATTTTAAGAAACTAAGAGAGGTTATTTTCAAGAACATACCAAATAACAATAACCTCACTCAATATTCTCAAAGGTGCTACAAATTGGGAGATACAAGGATTTCTTTCAGCCCTGTTTTCAGAATGCAGAATTTTCCTGATTTATACATGTTTTTAGAATGCAGATTCTGGACAACTGGAGATGTGTTTCAAAAAACAAAGAGACAATTTTATCCAAGACATACAGACCTACACAAACCATCTTTCTTTTTGAAATATTTATCAAGGATAGGGAGAAAAGAGCTCATCTCTAAACCCTATGTTTTCAGAAAAAAATAGAGTCATTTTAGTGATGAATAAACTTGCTAAAGGTGAAAACGATGTTTTTTGAAGAGGAAACACCTCAAGGATCTTAAAATGAGTTTGATTATGTTTTAAGAGGTTAATGGAATGTTGAAGACCAATTTTATACAATTGGAGGTTAGTTTTTTGAGGCAAACTCAAAATCTGGAAATTGCACAGTTTTCCACAGTTTCGTAGCATTTCCTAGGCTTAAAGCTAGGAAAACGCTACAAAAACACTTGTAGCTGTATTTTTGCCTTTAAGACCAATTTTTATGGATTTCAAGGAGAGAAAATGGTATTTATGAGGTGTCAGGTCATGATGGACACCCTGGAACAGCCAAAGAGCATAAATTTTGAGTGCAAAAGCTAGTTTTGGATGCTACAAAAGCACGCTACGAAACTGCCTTGTTTTCGTAGTGAGTTTTTCTTTAAGGTTTCTGAGCAAATTAAAATGTATTTTGGAAATATGAAAGAGGTTTTTCTTAAAAAAATGTCCCTATACAAAAACCTCTCTCAATTTTTACAAAACCATCGGGTTTTGGAAATTATACACTCATCTTTGAAGCCTATTTTTCAGAATTTTCACTAACCAGATTTGTGAAAATATTGTAAAAATTCGACTTGGAGGAGGTCCAAATCAACATCCACGTGGCATAATGACACATAATCACTCTAGTACACTCATAAAATTTGTTGGTTGCAGTTTATAAGGGTTATTAAATTGATTTTTTGAACTATTAATGAAAGAAGAGTTCTTTTTGTATTCAAACTATGCAAAAGAGAAATATCCCTAAGATGTCTCCAAATGATAGAATCATGTTTGAAATAGGTCTCTAAGGTGGGAATTCGGAGCTAGAAAGGTGGCATATCATTTTTATGAGTCCTCATTCTATAAAGGACTGAGTTTTAGAGTTAGAAAGGGTCGGGATATGTTATGGTTGACTGCTACTATTGTAAACAGGTTTTTTCATCAGTAATGGAGAATGGATTTTGGTTTCATCCTTCACCTGAGATTCATTTGATAATTTCATGAACCCTATGTATATTATTAATTTTTTTCAATATTTTAATGTTTTATTGCTAAGAATTCATGCTTTGCATGCTTTGACTTCCTTTCAATCACTAAACTATTGGATATCTTTCTGAATGTCTTGCTTTCAGTATCTTAATGTTCATTACTCAGAATTCATGTTTCTCATGCTCTAACTTCCTTTGAACATTTATATATTGAGTAAACTCTATATTTATGTATTATAATTTCATTTAGGTATCTACATGCCTCAGCTTCCACAAGGAGAGTCTTTGTCATTGAGATCCTTGTCACTAACTCCATAGCCCAATGGTAGCAAGCCTTTAGCTTTTCAACCTGCAAACATACAAAACCAAGACACAAATCATAAAGTTAGCCATCTATATTTATTATTAAAAAATATCATAAATTATTTGTGAGAGAGCCCTCTTAGACTGAAGAGGCTAAGCTTCAGTTAAAATCTGGTTTGAAATAGTTACACTGAGTTGTCTGATTATTAGCAAATCAAGTACAATTTTAGTGATAACATTTTGGTGCCATTGCCAGGGACCGAAGGTGAAAATTTTCCCTGTGAAGAACAAAAAAGTTTCAGTTCTAAGGTTTAAGAGCAGCAGACACTTAGGCACATATTGGCTGTATTTCTACTCTGAGGACTCCACACATCAAATAATCATTTGGAAGGTGACTCCACTTCTTGAAGATCAGTAGCTTGATGAAGTTTCGAGATGAGTTCCATTGCAAGAATAAATGCCAAGTATGCCCCTATGAATGGGTCTCACATCCCTATTTTTCCAAATCCTATGCCAAAGGTCAAATGGTTAATAGATATTCCTATATTTAAATATGAAAAGAAAGACAATGATGCTCTTCATTTGGTTAGATTCCATATGCATGTACACAGACTTAAGGTTCAGTTCCCTAAGGATTATCTCATGAAGATGTTTATAGTCACTTTAGAAGGAAAATCATGGTCTTGGTACGAAAGCCTACCAAATAGTTCATTATATTCTCTTGTTGATTTCCATGTTGCATTTTATGAGATGTATGAAGAGTGTCATCTTTCCTTACTGTTGGTCAAAGACTGTTGTAAACGTTATGTGTGTTTTATTGAATATTTGGAGAATTGTTACGAAGATGATGAGTTTATGGATGAGGAAATTTTAGAGGCCCTTCAAAGCAATCCCTTTCATCACCAAGAAGAAAGGATAGCCTCTCTCTTGGATGAAAATGAAACTCAACAGGAGTTTATTTATGAAAATCATGTTACATCCTCTGAGTTTGATGAAAAGTTGCAGCAGAATTGTCAGTCTTTTGATCATCAGGAATATGAGAATCATTTCAAACAACAAGAGGAAATACTGGAAGATAATTGCTATAATCCTTAGGTAAAGGAGAAAGTTGATTCTTCATGTCATTCCTTGCATCAACCTACATCAAATAATGATCACACTAATGAGGAAGTGGGTGAAATTTTTTTCTTTGTCCTTGTCTTCTTATTTAAAGTCATTTGAGTGCACGTCAGAAGATAAGATTCAATTTTTGGATGAAGTTTCTAAGAATGTTGAGAAAGACATTGAAGTTTTAGAAGACCAAATTCAATCTTATAGTCTTCATGATCAATATTGGTCTTTTTAAAAAAATTTAATGCTAGAACACAAAGAGAGGGTGCTGCTACCTTTCTCTTTTGAGATTGAGGAAGAATACCTTGTTTTTGAAAATCATTTTGATAGCACACAACTAAAATCTTGTGTTGGTGATGCTACCTTTCTCTTTTGAGATTGAGGAAGAATACCTTGTTTTTGAAAATCAATTTGATAGCACACAACTGAAATCTTATGTTGCTGAGAAAAGAATATATGATTTGTCCAAAGCTACAGAATGTCTTGAGAATCATCAAACAGATTATGTCTTCTATGATCCTATAGCTAAATACATGGAAGACTTCTACAGTTCAGATTTCTAGTTATATTTTCATTATGAAGATCAAATACATTTTATGTTGCCTTGGTCATTTTAGTATCCTGTTTACTTTTGGTTCAAGTGTAACCAAGAGTTTCAAGTATTAAATCAGCTCATTGACTGGCTTTATTGGAGGTTTCATGTTGCTTGAATTAAAAATGGAGATTGCAGCTATTAGGGTAGGTAGGACTGTGTGAATAAGCTCAAAGTTGATTGAGCATCTTTTCAGTGGGTACATATTTAATTCTTCAGCAGTAATCATCAAGCTTGAGCCCGAGGTGAAGGCTGTAAGAGCTTGGAAAAGTCTTCAAAAATTTCAAAGTTTTTATTTCCAAGAAGATGGATGGCACTGGAACTACAGGTTCTTTGGTGTACCACAGGGGCACACCATCCCAAGTGGAGCCACTATTATCACTCATAATTTTTTGAGTCACTTCTTGACATGGTCATACAATTCACTCCTCAAAAGGGTAAGGACTTCTTTAACCTTTTTCAAATTGGCATAGGAAATTTCAGTTTTTCATATTTAACCTATCCTAAATTTCAAGACCACCCTCATTTCATCTCAAAACCACCTCCATAGAGGTCACATCATGTTCCATCAGTCATCATTTTCTGACATATTTCATTTCCCAAGATTAAAAATATGAAAATGTTATTTCAGCCAATAATCCCTACTTTCATAGCGAATTCTGTGTAAAATAGGCAAAAAACGCTACGAAATTGTTGATAGTTTTGTAGCGAATATGAAGCATTTCTCTGCTTTCTAACATTGAGCAGTCAATTTCAAGGGTGGATTTTGGGCAAACAGAGACGTATTTTAAGAAACTGAGAGAGGTTATTTTCAAGAAAATATCAAATAACAATATCCTCTTTCACTTTTCTCAAAGGTGCTACGAATTGGGATATACAGGGATATATTTCAGCCTTATTTTCAGAATGAAAATTTTTCCTGTTTTATACATGTTTTTAGAATTCATATTCTAGATAGTTGGAGATGTGTTTCAAAAACCCAAGAGAGGTTTTTATTCAAGACATACTAACCTACAACAACCTCCTTCATTTTTTCAATATATATCAAGGATAGGGAGAAAAGAGCTCATCTCTTAACGCTATGTTTTCAGAAAAAACGGAGTCATTTTAGTGATGAATAAAGTTGCTAAAGGTGAAAAGTATGTTTTTTGAAGAGGAAACACCTCAAGGCCCCTAAATTGAGTTTGATTATGTTTTAAGAGGTAAATGGCATGTTGAAGACCAATTTTATACAGCTGGAGGTTACTTTTTTTAGGTAAAGTTAAAATTTGGAAATTGCACAGTTTTCCACAGTTTCGTAGCATTTCCTAGGCTTAAAGCTAGGAAATTGCTACGAAAACCCCTATAGCTGTATTTTTGCCTTTAAGACCACTTTTTGTGGCTTTCAAGGATAGGAAATGGTAGTGATGAGGTGTCAGGTCATGATGGACACCCTGGAACAGCCAAAGAGAAGAAATTTTGAGTGCAAAAGCTATTTTTGGATGCTACAAAAGCACGCTACAAAACTGCCCTATTTTCGTAGCGAGTTGTTTTTTATGTTTTATGAGAAAATGAAAATTTATTTTGGAAATATGAAAGATTTTTTTATTTCACCCAAGTACCTCTACAAAAACCTCTCTCATTTTCTACAAATCCTTCCGGGTTTGGAAATTATACACTCATCTTTGAAGCCTATTTTTCATAATTTTCACTAACCAGATTTGTGAAAAAATTGTAAAAATTCGACTTGGAGGAGGTCCAACTCATCATCCACATTGCATAATGACACATCAACACTCTATTACACTCAGAAAATTAGTTGGTTGTAGTTGATAAGGGTTATTAAATTGGTTTTTTGAACTATTAATGAAAGAAGAGTCCTTTTTGTATTCAAACTCTGCAAAACAGAAATATCCCTAGGAAGTCTCCAAGTGATAGAATCATGTTTGAAATAGGTCTCTGAGGTGGGAATTCGAAGCTAGAAAGGTGGAATATCATTTATATGAGTCCTCATTCTATAAAGGACTGAGTTTTAGAGTTAGAAAGGGTTGGGATATGTTATGGCTGACTGCTACTATTGTAAACAAGTTTTTTGATCAGTAATGGAGAATGGCTTTTGGTTTCATCCTTCACCTGAGATTCATTTGATACTTTCATGAACCCTATGTATCTTATTACTTTATGTCAATATGTTAATGTTTGATTACTCAGAATTCTTGCTTTGCATGTTCTAACTTCCTTTCAAGCACTAAACTATTGGATGTTTTTCTCAATGTCCTGCTTTCAGTATCTTAATGTTCATTACTCAGAATTCATGTTTCTCATTCTATGAATTCCTTTGAAAATTTATATATTGAGTAAAATATGTATGTGTGTATTCTATTTTCATTTATCTATCTACATGCCTAAGCTTCCACAAGGAGAGCCTTTGTCATTGAGATCCCTGTGACTGACTCCATAGCCCAATGGTAGCAAGCCTTCATATGTTCAACCTGCAAACATACAAAACCAAGACAAAAATCATAGAGTTAGCCATCTATCTTTATCATTAACCAATATCATAAATTATTTGTGAAAGAGCCCTCTCAGACTGAAGAGTCTAAGCTTCAGTCAAAAGCTGGTTTGAAATAGTTACACTGAGTTGTTTGATCAACAACCAATCAAGTACAATTTTGGCGATAACATAAGACATGGACGTAGTCACCTGTAAAAGAGATCATGTAATGGGATCGATGGCATGGACATAGCCATCCAACAATAATAAGGATCACAAATATGGACTCAGGTATGGTTGTAACCATATGTCAAAAGGAGTCATGTATATAGTCATGAATAACTCATATCGCCTCACAACCTGGAATTTATTAGAAAAAATCCAAGGTCTTGCGCTTCATCACGACCCAATCAAGCACAAATTCAGGCATGTTAATAAGTGAGTTGAAGTCGAACATGCAAGAAAATCACCTGATTACCAATCAATGATGTAAACTGTTAACAGACGCGAGAGAGACCACCAATCATGATGATGTCCCTCAAGGTACTAGCATTACAATAAACGAGTTGTGAATAAGTAACTGAAGTCAAAAACTCATGAAATAATCTGATCAAAGTCCAATGAGGTGATCATGTTGTCGAATGTGAAAAACCTACCATTAAGGCATGTAGGCTCTAAGGTACTGAAAGGAGTCCCTAGATCAACTTCTCGTATAATGAGATGAAGTAGACAGGAAGCGATCCGTCGAAGGAGGGCCATGATGTATCCCATATCATCGACATGAGACTGAGGAACAAGATGGTTGTGAATCAAGAATGAAAAAATGCAGAAGGAACTGCTCTTGAACATATCAGCGACACAACTTTGGAATTTAGCAGTATTTGACTCAAATGGAATTAGAGGTCATGTTGAAAATATTGGTAATTGAATGAGAGGCAAACATATTTCCCAAACCCATGGAGGCAAAGTGACAAATGTATGATTTCCCCAACCCAACACGAATTGCAGACAAGTGTCATGTTCAAGAGCGACATACTGCCGACACAACTGATAAATACTTCCATTTCCTCCCCACCATTTTTGGTGAGTACCCCAATTATTTTTGAATACAATATTGAAGGGGATGGCATATGCTTGTCGTATAAGTTTTTTCTTTGGACAAATCCATCCTAGTAAATTTTACGAGCCCTAGGAAGGAGGAGCTCAGTAGTGTCATGGTGACGATTCCAATGTCGTTAAATTTTAACGAGTCTGACAAAGGTGTAACTAGGTGCCTTTTTAGGTTTAGAGAGTTTGAAAATAGGTTGAAAAGAAAACTCCATAGTAACTCCCTTTTCGTAGATAGTCCCTCGAATCCGAAAAGGTAGAAAACAAAGTTCAAGAGAACCTCTTAGTCATGATTGACTGAGGTATTCCATTTTCGTAAATATTTTATCCCATACCGAAAAGGGGTAAACATATACTGGGTAAATGAGATTTTGTTTACTCTAACGAGTCCAAAATGAAAAATACTCGACAATATTTTCATTTTTCGAGAGTTGGAAAAGAGCTTAAATATGACTCCAAGGGGGTGACTTTTTCATTTATTTTTACCGAGTCTGAACAAGCAATAAACTAGAACTCGCTTTCATATCATCCGTAAAACATTTTACCCTGTTGGTACACAAGAGTGAACACATTATATGTTTTTAAGGAAAAAATAATAATAAAATATTGAAAATAAAACCCTAATAATGACTTAAACATTTATAAAAATAAAAAAAGGTAAAAACATTTTCACTTTTCACTTTCACAAGTCATTGGAGATGTTTTTTACCTTTTTTTACCTTGATTCTTTAGGAGTTGAATGTGGGTGATCCAGGAAGTCGATCGACGAACCATTGGTGCCAGGTAAGAGCCATGCTCATTATCTCTGATTTCATACCTGTTTTAGAAATTTTTATGATGTATAGTGATTTTTTGGGAAAGAGTTTCAAACTCAGTTTCATCGTGAATCGGAGCGGGAATGCCCTATCGGGATTGCGCCGATCTTCATTTTTTCACAAAGGTCACACGTTGATCATAGAGGTCAAAAAAACATGAAATTTTTTCCAAAAATCACCATCTAAACTACATTTTTATGCTCGGATTTTTAACAAGATGTTGTTCAATTTTTGAGAAAGGAAGGAGTCATCAAGAAAAATGGTGATTGAATGGAGAGAAATATAACACGAAGACGTGGACATAGAAGCCATGGAGGATCGAGACTTTATTTCTACCTTTAGGACCTGCGAGCTCCTCAAGTTCTTCTTAACTCTAGGCCTGATATCTGAACTAGAGTTGCTCCAATACCGGGTGCGTATATGGGACACAAGATGAGAGAGATTCATTATTGGGGACCAGGAGTTGGAAATCGAGGTTTCTAATATCTTTTTTATCACTGGTTTATCATGGATAGGGGAATGATCTCATTTGGTAGGGTTCCAGATTATGGACGACAGCATGGATATTTTAATAAGGAGGCAGTTTCCAGAGGAAACCCAAGTCTTATAGTGGGAAAGTGTACATAAGAATCGTAAAAAACTTGCCTCTAAAGGTAGTCCTGTACACCATAACCTGTGTCGCTGGGGAACAAGCACCACATGAGGCTATGAAGTCTCAACTCCAAACTACCATAGACTGTATGGCACCCACGGTCTTTAACTAGGCAGAAGAAGTTTTGGCTAATATGAAGAAACAACTTTCCAAATGCAAAAATGGATGACTTAAGAAATTTGGGTATGGTTCAATCTTAGCATCATTATTTTTGGAATGAGTACCATTGTTCTAGTTTCATTGGGTGAAAGTGGCCATGCTAGCACCACAAGATCCACGCATGATCCGATGGAGCGAGTTGATGCTATTGATCAGCGGTTGTCATTGATGTCAACCCAAGCAGCACCAGGGGCTAACCCAATATTGCATGGGAATTTAGAACTACCAAATTAATATATTCTGGGTAAACAATTATTTTGATGGTTTCTACTTGTCGAGATGTTTCCGTTGATATATGGCACGCCATGTAATTCTTCACGGTTTGAGAGATATTCATGTTTGAAGTTTGTACCCCAGTTAGTGGGTTAAAACCCCATGGGGTTGGGGCATGGGCCATTGAAAAGTCATAATTAATATTTTTTATGCTCCTAAAATCCCTCCCATGTTCACTTGTTGAAGCACCTCTCAACTTAAGCATTCATATATATTGTGATCTTCATTTCCTCCTTAGGTAAGGGTTTCGGCCATCTGAAACAGGTCATCATGACATTTTCGCTCTTATTTTTTGTCTATGAAGGCTCAGAAGCTGAAATTTTTATGAGGTGAAGAAAAAATCTTGAAGAAGCTACAATAAAAATTTCAGATCAAGTTACACAACATTTTTGGAGATATGATATGTGGAATTAAGGGTTTTTGTAGGCTCCTGAAATTCATCTCAAAGAAGTGACCTTGGTAAAATCACCATAACTCTATCTCTATAAGTATCAGATTGGAATGCTGTAAAAAGTGACAAATATTGCATATCCTGTGCTTTTCTCTCTATTAATTTAAGAAACAAAGGAAGAAACAATGACACGTGGCATGTCGTACAAGTACGCTCTTCTGAAACAGTCCATAATTAGGGCATTGTGAGAGATTGGGTATAAATATCTCTTCAAGAATCCAAATTGGGTCAGACCTGTGGCATTGGAAAGATGACTCAGAGGACTACTACATGACCAAAAATTAGATATTGAGGATCTGAAATGACAGAGATACACTAGATTCAATATCGAGCTCCTAGAAGGCAATAAAAAGCTAGATCATGTGTTGTCAAGGGTTGCAAAGGACTAGAATTTCTACAGCAGAAAAGCAAAGCAAGGTGTAGCAGGGGGTAGCATGAAAAGAGTAGCATCCAAGGTGCATAACAGCAGCAAGAAGTTCATCATATGAAGTCTTCAAGTGGGTAGCATTGCATACAATCATTGTAAAGGTATCATTGTACTTAGTCATTGTAAATACATTATTGTACAAATTCTACTAGTATCTATCCGCCAAGGGTTGAAGAGGTAGTGTTGGGAGGTCTAGGATCATCATTAGGTGTTTGTGTCAAAGTTGGGGTTATGTTCTAGTATATCTTCTTCTTCTACATCATTCTATATCATTATAAAGTGGACCATTTTCCCTGGTACGGGAGTCCATTCATTTTTTATTCTTCTATAGGGTGGTAGGGTGGTGCTAGGGTTAGTTGTAGCTCATTGGGTGTTGGGGAATTTGTTTAGTTAACTAGTGAAGAATCCTGGGTGTTGGAGCGTCCATCCAGTGGGAGCTGGAGAAGAATGCTTTTCTAGATTCTAGGAAGTTGGAGCTTTATTTTCAATTGGAGTTGAAAAGAATTATTAGAAAAGCATTAGGTGGTTTTTTTCCCAGACTGGGTTTCCACCTTAAAAATTGTGTGCATTTGTGTTCCTCTTGTTTGCTGCTATCATCGTACAAACACTAATAATAATTGAAGATTAACTAATGCTCAATTGAAAGGAATACTGATTCACCCCCCCCCCTCTCGGTATTTCCAACAATTGGTATCAAAGCAGGTTCCTTCAATAGCAGTTTAACAGCTGGAAGGAGGTCATGGAGCATACCAAGAATGGTGTACCTCTATTTAATGAAAATAATTATGCATTTTGGAAAGGAAGAATGGAGGTCTTTCTCTTGGCGCAAGGTTACAAAGTATGGGACACTTTTCAAAATGGATTTACACCAACCATGGATGAACAAGGTAAGAAGAATTTGGTAAATGATGAAAAAGCAAAGAATATTATTATCAGTGGACTTATTGAATCTACTTATCATAAGGTGTTGGGTTGTAAAACTGCCAAAAATGTATGGGGCAATCTTGAGAATATATATGCAGGTGACTCAAATGTCAAAGAAGCAAAGCTTCAAATCTATAGAGCAAAATTTGAGCAACTCAGAATGAAAGAAGATTGCAACATTGCTGCATACTTTCAATATGTTGATGAAATAACCAATACTCTGGAAGGATTGGGAGAGCCAGTTGACGAGAAGACTATTATACGGAATATTATTTGAACGTTACCAGGGAGATTCAACCCAAAGGCATCGGTCTTATAATATAGTATAAATCTAGACAAACTCAGCAAAGAGGAATTACATGGAGTTCTCATAGCATATGAAATGAGACTTGATGAATAAGAGGGTACTTCGCATCTAGAAATTGCATTCGTTGCATCTAAGAAAACCAATAAGGATAAACAACCTTCAATTGAAAAGACATGCACGTGCAAGTGTGAATAAAAGGGAGATGATGAAGGTGGTCTTTCAGATGAAGAATATTCTTACTTCACGAGAAAACTACAAATTGGTAAGGGAAAATTCAAAGGTAAACTTCCATTGATATGTTTCAACTATAATGAGATTAGTAATTTTGTAGCAAAATGTCTAAACAAAAGTAATGGAAGCTCAAAAAGAAAGAAAGGTTTTAAGAAATTCAACAAGAAAGGGTCCAAAAGGAACTTTCTCTCTAAAGAGGATAGCTCATCATCTGATAAAGACAATGATAGTGAAGAAGAAGCCAATGAGAGAGTATTGTTTATGGCCAAGCACAATAAACCCAAGCACAATGAGTAAGAGGTATCAAACAACGAAGAAGAATGAGGGGCCATAGATGAATTTTATGAGGAAGCGATCAATCTTATAAAAGATCTCAAGGCAGATAAGATCCGTTCCAAAGCTCTTGAAGAACAAGTTCAAGGTCTCAAAATTGAAGTTGAAGAACATAAATGCATTGAAGAGTCACTTAAAAAGAATTTGGAATAAAGAAACCAAGAAAAGGAAGAATTAGAAGCTGAAGTAGTCTCACTGTGTGAGGAAGTGAAGAAAGGAAAAACTATCCAAAACTATGCCAACAGCTCAAGGGCATTGGAAGAACTCATCAACAATCAACGATCTTACAATGAAAAAACTGGCATCAGTTACTCGGTTACAAAGAAGAAGAAGAAGGACCTTCTACAACAAAATACAATGAACCTATGAGATCTGACATGCATGTAGACTTCATTGGAAAAGATTCGCAAGAGCAGCCTTGGAAGACAATTCCTCGACAAAAATTTCCATCCCGGTACCAACATATTTTTTATGGCTATTGTTATTCATGTGGAAAATTTGGTCATAAAGCTATAGAATATTGCACGTAGCCTAGGAACGAATACAATTCCAGGAGATCTGTCAAATATGAACCTCATAGGGCTCAGTGAAACATCAATATATTTGAACATTTAAGAAATAATATTGAATGTTACAAATGTCGAAACTTTGGACACATAGCCAAAGACTGCAGACTTGAAAATCCTCCAGAAGAATCTTCAAAGCCACAGAATGAATGAATATGGAAGAAGAAGAAGAGTGATAATTGTGCTCTCGCTCTCAAGGCTCAAAAGAACAAAGATGTGTGGTATGTTGATAGCAGTTGCTCAATGCATATGACTGGAGATAGAAATAAATTTGTATCTCTGAAAGAGAAGAAGGATGGAACCGTGTCCTTTAGAAATGATGGATCTTCAAATGTTATAGGATCGGGTACTGCCACTCTCGGAAGAAAATATTCTCTAGCCAATAATGTTCTATTGGTTGAAAACATGAATGAAAATCTGCTCAGTGTTGGACAAATGTGTGATCAAGGACACACAATACTATTCAACTCCACGAAATGTGAAATCAGGAAAGGCGTGTATGCTGAAATTGTGGCTACAGCAAGTCGAGCTCCAAATGAAATATATGTTCTGGATGAAGCAACCAATTCATGTCTAATAGCTAAAGAGGATGATACAATAATTGGTAGCAATGATGAAGTCGACTAAGTAAAATTTTGCTACAAAGGTGCAAAGTGATTTTGAGATGTCTTTGCTTGGTTACACCAAATTGAGCATAGATGACTCATCTAAGGATGTGGATCAAAGGTTGTATAGATCTATGATTAGTAGTCTTCTATATGTAACAACCTCCTGACTAGATGTTATGCAAGCAATTGGACAAGTAGCAAGATTCCAAGAAGCACCAAAAGAATCACATATTAAATATTCACCAGCATTGGAAGATCTTTGCTATAAGCTTGGGATTCTCCCAAGTTCTCATTAGATTTTCCTTTTTGAGAATACAAAGGGGGAGTGGAAGTAGATTACAGGTCTGCAGGATGGTTGTGTGTCAAGGGGAGTGGAAGTGTCTACAGGTCCACAGGATGGTTATGTTTCAGGAGGAGTTACCCTTTGCCATTGATGTCAAAGGGGGAGAGAATGTTGTAGGAAGAGGTGTCATGATCGCAGGGGGAGTACTTGTGTTGCCATCAATGCCAAAGGGGGAGATTGTTGATTAGCGGTTGTCATTGATGTCAACCCAAGCAGCACCAGGGGCTAACCCAATATTGCATGGGAATTTTGACCTACCAAATTAATATATTCTGGGTCAATAATTATTTTTATGGTTTCTACTTGTCGAGATGTTTCCGTTGATATATGGCACGCCATGTAATTCTTCACGGTTTGAGAGATATTCATGTTTGAAGTTTGTACCCCGGTTAGTGGGCTAAAACCCCATGGGGTTGGGGCATGGGTCATTGAAAATTCATAATTAATATTTTTTAAGCTCCTAAAATCCCTCCCACGTTCACTTGTTGAAGCCCCTCTCAACTTAAGCATTCATATATATTGTGATCTTCATTTCCTCCTTAGGTAAGGGATTCGGCCATCTGAAACAGGTCATCGTGGAATTTTCGCTCTAATGTTTTTTCTACGAAGGATCAGAAGTTGAAATTTTTATGAGGTGAAGCTGAAATCCTAAAGAAGCTACAATAAAAAATTCAGATCAAGTTACACAACATTTTTGGAGATATGATATGTGGAATTAAGGGTTTTTGTAGGCTCCTGAAATTCATCTCAAAGAAGTGACCTTGGTAAAATCACCATAACTCTATCTCTATGGGCACGTATTGAATGTCAGAAAAAGTGACAGATATTTCATATCCCGTGCTTTTCTCTACACTCTAAGAGACAAATGAAGAAACAATGACACGTGGTAGGCCGTACAAGTGCGCTCTGCTGAAACAATCCATAATTAGGGCATTGTGAGAGATTGGGTATAACTCTCTCTTGAAGAATCCAAATTGGGTCAGACCTATGGCATTGGAAATATGATTCAGAGGACTACTACAGGACCAAAAATTAGATATTGAAGATCTGAAATAACAGAGATACACTAGATTCAATATCGAGCTCCTAGAAGGCAAGAACAAGCTAGATCATGTGTTGTCGTAGGTTGGTAAAGGACTAGACTTTCTAGGGCGTAAAAGAAAAGCAAGGTGCAATGTGAGAGTATAATGAAAGAGCAAAGATCCAACCTGCATAAATAGTAGAAGTTCATCATATGAAGTCTTCAAGTGGGTAGCACCGCATACAATCATTTTAAAGGTATCATTGTACTTAGTCATTGTAAATACATTATTGTACAAATTGTACTAGTATCTATCTGCCAAGGGTTGAAGAGGCAGTGTTGGGAGGTCTAGGATCATCATTAGGTGGTTGTGTCAAAGTTTGGGTTATGATCTAGTATATATTCTTCTTCTACATCATTCTATATCATTATAAAGTGGACCATTTTCCCTGGTACGGGAGTCCATTCTTCTTTTATTCTTCTATAGGGTGGTAGGGTGGTGCTAGGGTGAGTTGTAGCTCATTGGGTGTTGGTGCATCCGTTCAGTGACTACTGAAGAATCTCGGGTGTTGGAGCGTCCATCCAGTGGGAGCTGGAGAAGAATGATTTTCTAGATTCTAGGAAGTTGGAGCTTTATTTTCAATTGGAGTTGAAAAGAATTATTAGAAAAGCATTAGGTGGTTTTTGTCCCGGAGTGGGTTTCCACCTTAAAAATTGTGTGCATTTGTGTTCCTCTTGTTTTCTTCTATCATTGTACAAACACTGATAATAATTGAAGACTAACTAATGCTCAATTGAAAGGAATACTGATTCATTCCCCCCCCCCTCTCAGTATTTCCAACAAATGCCACTCTAAGTAGGTAGGAAAAACATGTCATAAAAACCCGATTTCTTCATATGGGCGAGGCACCAACTCATAATTGTGGAGGATTGGCCATATTATGGGACTGATTTTAGAGGTGACCCACACCTTTCACTTCTATAGGGTGATCAGTGGGATGGCACAAGTAAAACATGTTTTTTGTTAATTTTTTCATGCTTATATTTTTTTTGGTATATGTGTTCTAATGTTTAAACTTATATGTTGCAGATGTTGGACCATGAAGACCTTTTGGAATGTCCCCCATAGCCAGAAGAGTGGTGAGGGAATTCAAGGTTGCTCCTTATTAGGAAGGAGCAGATATTGAAGAGGAAATTTCCCAAAACCTAGATGCATTGACCACATGAATTCCATAATATTATCATGTTCATCATATCCCCCATTGCTGCCAGAGGCACACTGTAGGGGTGTTAGACTGCATCCATTGGTTTTTGACTCGAGTCATTTAAGAAGTGACTTGTTACCATGAGCATCATGTGGATTAGTCCACTTTAGTTTTTATTTCCACAGTTGTTGTTTTTGGGACCTGCAAGTCTCGTATGTCACATATTTTTTGGATTATGATGTACTAAAACCTTTACAGACAATAATGACATATATACATATATGTGCTATATTTTCCTGTTTAATTTATGATGTAATGATGATCATGGTTTTAAAAATTTCACAAATGTATATCTAAAACATAATTATCCAATGCATCTATTAATGTATTCATGCATATTGGAATGTCCTGATATGTAATGTAATCAAAATTTATTTCTTAGAGATGAAAACAAAGATACATTCTCAAAATCTCAAGGTTTATGACGAAATATTTCCCATTGAGTTGAAGGAAAACAAGTTGTGAATAAAGGTTTACAAGCAATTCTCTAATGCCAAGAGTAATTGCTTCTAACAGAAGTTCAATGACTGCACTCTACACAACAATATTATTGGTTGTATGACCTAGATAGATACCTTGTACATCCACTAACTCACCATTAGGGTCATAGATAGCCCATGCCACATAGGATAAGTTTGGAGTACTACGGCAGGCACCATCAGCAAAACTAACATAAGGAATTAAAGACATCAGCAAAGCAGGGAAAACAAGATAAGCAGGAAAAATGCTCACAAAAAGCACATCAAAACCAAACTGTACAAAAATGAAAACACACTAATGTACAAAAGTAATTATACGAAAGAAATTACGCATAATACTTCTTGAGATAAATCCCATTCTGGGGCTTATCCAAAGGCTTCATAATCAATTAACTCATAGGCCCCTTTTTGCAAATTTTTTTTAACAATGTCTAGCCCATGCCACATAGGTTCGAATTTACCTGCCCCCAGCTTATCGTGATCTTGGTCATATAAAAGAACCAAGTCTCCTTCAGAGAAGGAATGCAGAGAAACAGTCTGATCGAAATGGGCTTTGACCCGTTTCTTTTGAGCTTCAGTGACTAAAGTTGCGAAGTGACGAGTTTCATCAAGCCTTTCTAGATATAGAAGACACTCCTCTTCTGGTAAGGTATTTGGGAGTAATTCGACAACCAATTTGAGTGAAGGGATCTCAAATTCAATGGTAAAGTTGCTTCCAGACCATATACTAACTGGAAAGGAGTAAATCTGGTAGAATTTTTGGACGAGGTTCGGTAAGACCAAAGAGTTGGAAAAAATCATGAGATGTTAGTTTGACTTGTGCATCCCAATGGTGTGATGAAGCATATTAACTAAGACTTAGTTGACTGCTTCAACTTGGCTGTTAGCTTGAGGTTAATAGGGAGTCGAGTTGTCGTGTCGTAGACCCAACTAAGTGGTCATCTCAGCCATCATGTAATGGTAGAAATGGGAGCCATGGTCAGTGATGATGGCTTTAGGAACTCCAACCTAGACAATAACGTGATTGAATAGAAATTGAGTAGCAGTTTTACCATCAACGACATATGTAGGCATCGCCTTGGCCCATTTGGTAAAGTAATCAACAGAGACGATAATATAAGCATGCCCCCTAGCCAAGTGAGGGTTACATGCTATAAAATCAATGCCCCATTTAGTGAAAGGGTGAATGGTAATAACTGGGTGCAAGGGTGCAGGCGGGGTGCGCATTTTCTGTTGATAAATATGGCAAGTGTGACATTTTCAGACATAAAGAATGCAATCCTTGAAGATGGAAGGCTAGAAATAAATAGCATGAAGGATCTTATAAGAAGTGGCATATCCAGACATATGACTGCCACATGCCCCAGAGTGGCAATCATTGAGTGCTCTGTCAGTATCTCTTATGATGTTGTAGGGCTAAGAGTGATGTCGAATGCGTCGACGATCATCTTTAGAAAACTCAGATCGAAAGGTTTGAGTTTGGAGATACATTATGATATCACCGTACCAAGGGTCGATAGTGCTAATAAGAAAGAGAGTATCATCTAGAATTTGCTCATCAAAACTAGAAGAAATATATGCAAAGGGAAGGGAGCATATTAACTCAACAAAGACCAGTGATTTCTTCGATTTGGCAGTAGTGAATTCTAAATTAAATTCTTGTAGGATGACAATCCATTTAGAATACTTTCCCCAAAGTAACTGACTATCAAAATATAGGTCATGGGGTTGCAATCACATATCACTATAGTCATGCGAAGTAAGATGTAATGCTGAAAACGTTGAACAACATGAACCACGGAAAAAGCTAATTTCTTGACATGGGAATATCGAGTTTCAGTATCCATGAGATTATGGTTGAGGTAGTAAACAATGTGTTCAGTGCCATCATCGTCGTCTTGGACCAGTACCATACCAATAGTACTGGAAGAAGCTACTAGGTAAAGGAAATAATCACAATGGTAATTTGAGGGATGAAGTAAAGGAGCATTGATAAGAAAAACATTTAAGGCATCAAAGGACTTTTGAGTGATTTCATCCCATTGAAATGGGATGCCTTTCTTAAGAAATTGTGTAAAACCTTTAGCTAGCTCAACATAGTTAGGTGCAAAACGATGAAGGAAATTGGCTTTCCCTTATAAGCTCTACAGCTAATGTAAAGACGAAGGAGCGGGTCAGTTAACAATAGCCTCGATTTTCATAGGATCGAGACGGATGCCTTCCTTGGAGACGATAAACTCATAATTCTGCTGAATTCGACGCAAAAGACACATTTATGCAGATTAAGTCGGATATTATAATGTCTACAATGGAGAAAAAATTCTCGAAGGTAAGCAAGTGATCCGGGTTTATGCAGGAATGCAACAAAATACAGAAATAACCATAAACATAGAGATGCAGTGGAAATAATGCATCATTTCATTAATATCAAATAACATAAATATGATTATAGACATAATGGAAATAAAAATAGCTAGGGTGCTGGTAGTGAATCTCTGAGAAGAGATGTGGTGGCTACAGATCTCTGAACTGTGTTACAATGAGGCTCGAGGGCCTATTTATTATTGAGAAACAATGGAGAACTCTAAACATCCAAAAACCTAACCCTAGGAGATGAAGCGCCAAAACTATGGGCCCCGTTTGGGTAAATTGGTGGTTCAACTTCCCGGGGACGTAACTTTGGCATCCAAACTCTGTTTGACGAGCTCAATAGCTTGTTAGAAAGATGTGTCTGAGGAATACAACTTTTGGTGTGAGGCTCTCATTTTTCCCAAAAAACGTTGTTTAGGGCCTCACAACGGCTCTGGAAGTTCAGGAGCCGAAAAAATGGTAAAAATAGTAAGTTGCACTGTAACTTAAAAACTGAAAGAACTGATGGTGGGGGTTCAAATGGAATAGGTGGGTGGCCACCAATATCCACTTGGATCATTAAGGCCCCAAAACGGCTCTGGGAGTGGAGGACCCAAAAACCTGCTAAAAATAGTAAGTTGTGCTGAATGTGAAAAGCTGCAAGAATTGATGGTGCAGGTCCAAATGGAATAGGTGGGTGGCCATCAATATCCACCTGGATCATTCCTCCCTCCTTAAGAAGCAATGGTCCCCATTGAATTGAGATCCTCCATGAGATGAGGCATGTTCCGTTGTCAAAGATGTCATGGATCTGCAGGTGGACATGCTGGATGCAATTAGTAAATTTGGTTTCTTTATTAGCCTCAGATAGTACATGTGTGGATTTTGTCTGTGTCATTGCATGAGGTATGGAAAAATCAGGCAGTGGTGCGTCGGAGGTAAGATCAATGGAGTGCTTGTCCTGACAGTGAAGAGAAACCTCTGTGAGTGAGGAGAAAATTTCCTCGTATTCCTTCATGACTTTGTCCATCTGCTGTAGCCGTGTAGGGGAGCCCTATTTCAAGGTTGTGACAACAATATTCTTCTTTCCCTGTCAGGTAGTTGTAAGGAAAATAAATTTCCTGGTTTGGGAAACAATCTTACTACGTTGTTTTGCAGTTGTCATAGAGATGACAGGAGGCGGTACTACCTTCGGTATCCTATACAAGTTATTTCCCAAAGTAATAACAATAGCACGAGGCTTAGACTCATACACAACATGTCACCTCCATAAGTATGGCTGGCCCAATAATACATCAGCTACATCAAGAGGAGAAATATCACACAATACCTCATCTTTGAATGGCTTGATACTGTACAAAAGGCGACACTGCTAGTGGATGTGGATATCTCTCCATGGGTGGAGCCACCCGATGGTATTATTTTCGGTAGGCCAAGCCGCCTCATGACCTCTGCTGAAATGAGGTTCTTTTGGCTTTTTCTATCGA
Source organism: Pinus albicaulis (assembly GCA_034641835.2). Lineage (NCBI taxonomy): Eukaryota > Viridiplantae > Streptophyta > Pinopsida > Pinales > Pinaceae > Pinus > Pinus albicaulis. The sequence goes on from CM076584.1 coordinate 1,452,461,596, forward strand.
AAAGAAATTGCAACAGAGAACCCTTCACCCACATCTGCGAATGGAAGAGGCGCTCCCCCTCCTCTGGATCCTCTGGATCCTCTCTCTGGATCTTGGTGGTGGCAATAATGGCACTTGGATCTGCATCAATCATCTACTTCCCTTTGTCATTGCCTTTGTCTGGTTTTGACTCAGGATCAGAAAATGCATCTGATTTAGGTGCCTTTAGTTAGGCCACCAACGACTATTTGGCCCAACACTCCTTTGTGCTGTGAGTGGGGCTGTTATGAAATTCACACCACTTCCCTGTGTCCTTCTTTGTATTTTTGGTGTTATTCTAAGTGGCATTGCTTTGGCCTTGCCCCTTGTTCTTCGGTTCGGGGGCACCTTTCGGATTCGCAGATCCAAAGTCTCGCTTCTTTTGCTTAAATTTCTGCTCGATCTTGGCAGCATAGCGATATGCTGTGCCAAGCTATGTAATGTCGAGGAAATCCATTTCCTCCTTAATGTGTTTGTGTAGATAGCCGCGGTACTTGAGCACCAAATTTCTCTCTGAATCTTTAATACCCAACTTTGTGCGCAGATTATCGAATAAATTTGTCAGTTCATGCACATCTTGATCCCTTTGTTGCCGCAGCATGGTCCATTGGATGTATTTGTCCTCATAGCTCCCCACGGGGTAATATTGTTCCTTGATTCCATCTCGGAATGAATTCCAATTGGGTGTGGCAGAGAACAGAGAGGGTTCCCTTTGTCCTCTTGCTCACAGTAGGTTTCCCACCAATCTCTAACATGGGGGCGGCTTTGAGGAGTGAAAAAATAATATTTTCTTGGTCAGAGAAATCATGGAACGAGAAATACCCTTCCAGCAAATTCAACCATCTATCTACAACATCTACATCTATTTGGCCTTCAAATACAGGAATATCAAAGTTTACCTATACCTTGAAGGGAGTGGCGCCTCCAGAGTGCCTATTAGATGCAAATGCACCATAGGTGGGCAGTTGTTGAAGGATTTGAGCAAAGTTATCCATCATCGCATTCCTTTGTTTCTTGAGAGCCTCCTCGAACAATATTTTGATAGGATCTCCTGCTCTGTCATCTTTCTTTTCTTTCGCCATGGGAGGTCGTCGGGGTTTACGAGGCTGATCTTGCAAGGGTTCAACCAGATTGAGCCCTAACTCCTTATACCCTAACCGCATTGGGGACATGCAAAGAAAAACAAAGAACGGGCAGACCGCTCTGATACCTCTGATCCAGATTTATGTAGGAACGCAATAGAATACAAAAATAACCATAAACATAGAGATGCAGCGGAAATAATGCGGCATTTCATTAATATCAAATAAAAAAAATATGCTTACAGACATAATGGAAATAAAATAGCTTAGGTGTTGGTAGCAAATCTCTGAGAAGAGATGTGGTGGCTACAGACCTCTGAGCTGTGTTACAATGAGGCTCAAGGGCCTATTAATTATTGAGAAACAATGGAGAACTCTAAACATCCAAAAACCTAACCCTAGGAGATGAAGCGCCAAAACTATGGGCCCCGTTTGGGTAAATTGGTGGTTCAACGTCTCGGGGACATAACTTTGGCATCCAATCTCCATTTGACATGATCTATAGCTCATTAAAAAGATATGTCTCGGTTTTCCCAAAAAACGTCGTTTAAGGCCTCAAAACAGCTCCGAAAATTCAGGACTCAAAAAACTGCTAAAAATAGTAAGTTGTGCTGCAACTTAAAAACTTAAAGAACTGATAGTGGGGGTTCAAATGGAATAGGTGGGTGGCCACCAATATCCACTTGGATCATTAAGGCCCCAAAACAACTCCGGGAGTGGAGGACCCGAAAACCTGCTAAAAATAGTAAGTTGTGCTGAATGTGAAAAGCTGCAAGAATTGATGGTGCGGGTCCAAATGGAATAGGTGGGTGGCAATCTATATCCACTTGGATCAGCAAGATGCTCTCAGCGCTTAGCTGAATGAGTAGGTAAATCATCCAGATAAGGTTTAACGATGTGTTTGATATCATGAAAGGCATATGAAATCGCTCGTTGAAAAGTAGCACCAGTATTTTTCAGGCTGAAAGGGGTCTTCTTGTAGGAAAAATTTCCCTAGAGACAGATGAAAACAATCTTATGCTAATTGGCTGGCAGGATGTTAATTTGGTTATACCCAGAAAAACCATCTATAAAAGAAAAGATCGTGCACCCAGCACACTCATCAATGATTTGGTCAATGAAAGGGGTGGGATAGTTATCTTTAGGGCAAGCACAATTGATGTCGCGATAATCAACACAGACGTTGATATTACCCTAATTTTTATAGACATGGATGATATTAGAAAGCTAATCTGTCAAAGGGATCAGATATATGAATCCAGCTTTGAGAAGCTTTTCAACTTATCCCTTTATAGGGATGCCTTTCTAGGATGCACGGGGTGGAGTCGCTGAAGAAAAGGCTTCACATTAGAATAAGTGGGTATATTGTGCACCACTATACTAGGATCGACACTAGGAATTTCTTCATATGACCATGCAAAGACATCATGAAAATCTTGAAAAATACTGGTGTAAAGCTTGATCTCATCCAGAGAGAAATTTACCCCGATATGGATGTTCTCGACGATTCTTGGTTTGACAGAAATGTTGATAGGCATCGTAGCAGTGATATTTTCCATGTTTCCTTCAGAAAATACCTCTTGTGTTAAGATGGGTGTCTAAAGTGGATAGGTCGGAGCATGGGAAGGAAAATTTTCAAGACACGAAGGAATCGTTCCAGGACTTGGAAGAAACGAAAACAATGATGGGTATCATCCCAAGGTGTTTCCTCGAGATACATTGTTTCCATGATACTTTCCTCGGAAGGAAACGTCTCATTCAAGGGATCAAAAGAATCCAAAGAACCAAGCCAAGGAGATTGAAAGTACGCATAGAAATACATAGTAGGAATAGTATGATCAGGATCAGACATCGAAGCTGAGATAATTTCACAATAATTTATTTCAAAAGGGTTTAACAGCATGAAATCATCGAAGGAATAAATTTTATCAAGAGAAGGAATGATCCAAGGATTAGATGAAGTAGAGATCATATTGATTTGAGCAGTGTTCAGCGTTGGGAGAGAAAAAAGACCCATTAAAGCAGAATATTTATAAAGTCCTGCCCCCACACTTTCATATGGCACAGTGATATGTTCCACATATGGCATGTTACTTTCTGAGGAAGTAGAAGCAACAAAAAAAAAATTTAGATAGCGATAATATTCCCTTCATGTGGGAAACAAAGGACACGAAACTGAGTGGACAACACACAAAGCATGGCGTGAGTCCAACTACGACCGAGTAGAAGATTGTAATTGAGTTTAGCATCAACAACCTCTATTTCGACATTGACCATTTTTCCTTCCAATGTGATAGGCAAGTTAGGGAGAATACCAAAAGGATGAGAATCTCTTCCATCAAAAGCCTCCAAGCTGTTCGGAGACTGGATAAGAGTTGTAGAGCTGATGGATTTCCAACAAGACATAGAAATGATGCAAGTGGATGCAACCTCATCCACGAATGACTGATGGATTCTATTTCCATTAATGATGAACTGAATGAGGAAATCAAGCTGACGGGGAAGACGCGTAACGTGGTTTTCTAGATCGAAAGTAATGAGACTCGAATCAGTCAGATCAATTCCTCCAAGCTCTGAAGAACCTCTAATCCAGACATAGGGGAAGGTGCCTGAGCCAAATCCTCAACAATATTGTAATGTTGAGAAGCTCGGGCATTTGTGTTATAAGAGGATTTTTGAAGCACACCTTTAGAAGGTGGTCAGATAACAGGATCAGGACTAGGTATTTTGATATGAAGAGGACTGGAAGTGAGTAGAGGAGAAGTAGTAGGAGCATCAACAGTTTCTTTCTTGGTCGACTGACGAGGATGAGTTGAAAAATACTTGGACCTGGTGGCCATGGAAATGGGTGTTGTTCCATTCATCATAAACACTTGGGAACCCAATGAGAAAGAAGATAGGGATTTTTCTACCATCTGAGTTTGCTGAGATGGAAATGGTTCTTTGAGGACAACCGGAGTTCCTTGAGTACCTTTGAGTAAATGACTAACTTCAACCCGTCATGGGCAGTATTTAGTGTAGTGTTCATCGTCACAAATTAAGAAAGGGTACTTAGGCTTGCGCTTAGTTACATCATCAATACGATATTTGGGAGAATCATGTTTTGGGGCATCAGATTTGGATTTGACTTTGCCCTTATTTTTACCTTTGGAGGATTTTTCTACTGCGGTAGACTGGACGACATTAACCTCCGTAGTTTTACCAGGATTCGAATGATTTTTTGGAACATATTCGGAGGAGGAAATGGATTTATGCTTACCAAAAGAAGACTTTTGAGAAGTCTGGGTAACTGATCCAATGATTCCATCGACAGGTGGTGTCTTTGGAGCTTTCGAAGTTTCAGGTTTAGTAGAATCATGCAGAGCATCATGAAAGAGGTCATACAATGTGTCAGACTGGGAATAAACCAGATCAAGATACTATGCATGAGTAATGTCTTGTTCTTCTGTGACACATGCCCCCATAGCAATGTCCTTGGAAATCTCATTGACGAAGGATTTGGTGAACCATTCGGTCAAGATTTGATCAGGAATTTTGAATTTGATCAAACAACGTCGTCGTCTCCATTCATGGATGTGATTGGAGATGTGCGTAGCGGTATCTTTTTTCAAGGATTTGAGGAGGTGAGTTCATGTTTCATAGCGAAAAAGTAACTGGAAGTGTGTAAGGAAAGCCATGGGTAGAGAATTAAAATCTTGGAAGGTTCCATGAGGAAGCTCGATGTACCCCTTCGTAGCGGCACCATTCAATGTTCTCTGGAAAATACATAGACGGATGGAGTCATCAACCTAGGAGTTAGAAGAAAACCAAAGATGGTAGGTCATGACATGCGCTTGGGGGTCTTCTCCAAACTTTCCTTCAAATTTAGGGAAATCGCTTAGGATTTTAGTAGGAACGGGAATCCAATATGGATTGTGGAGAATCAGATCATTAGTCAATCTCGACACATCGGGTAGTTCCAACGTTTCAAGAAAAGAAATTGCGGATTAAAAGCAGTAATCAGTCTTTGATAGAGGCCAATTTGAGTATTCCAACCAGGTTGGGAGAAATTCAGCCCCCATGGGTTTTGTCTGGAAGGATTGTGCCCATAAGGATTGAAACATTGGAGATTTTGACCGCATCCCAGTTGTGGACCAAAAAACAGAATTTGACCTGCAGCAAACCATTGAGGTCCAGCCTGAGCATAATTCTCAACATATGGATTTGCTGTTGTTGAAATTTTTTGAACGCAGTGCCTTAAGGTTGGCCTTGTGAACCCAAAAGGTGACTTTTTGAACCCAAAGGTTGACCTTGTGACCCCAAAGGTTGACCTTGATACTGCTGATGGTTGGACATTACGATACCTTGAGGATTTGACATCATGATACCTTGCGGCTGTTGAGGTTGGCCAGGTTGACCCTAAGATGCAGGTTGACCTGGTTGAACAAAGATCTAACTTTTTTGAGACGAGGGTTGTCCTTGTTGGAAAAAATGTTGGCCTTGTTGTACATCATAGGTTGCCCTTGTTGACAAAATGGTTGTCCATGTTGAGAATAGGAAAAATTATTCTGATGGGTAAAAGGTTGGTCGGATTGAACATAAGGCAGGGCTTGTTGCACATAGGGTTCACCTTGTTTCCCATAAGGTCATTGTTGACCAAAAATAGGCCCCTTCTGATATGCATAAGCTCCTGACTGAATTCCAAACTGGCCTTGAAATCCTTGCAGATTCAGGAATGGAGTCTGCAACTGTTGAGAACCAAAATGGACATAGGGTTATTGGTTGAGTACCTAGCTCTGCAAATCTTGTTGTTACTGATCATAGGTTAAACCTGCTGGAATACATGATCTGGAAGGCATAGGCATACTACCAACAAGTTGACTAGATATCGGGATGTGAGCTTGTAATCCACTCATAGATGGTCTAGTTGAAGACTGAGAGACACTTGATAGGGATGGCCGCCCCCCCCCCCCTGGCAATTGGGATTGATGGAATCGATATGGGAACACTGACAGGAGGTGCTGAAACACTGATGCAAATAGTTGGTTGTGTTGGAACAAACATAACTGTAATTTGAGAAGGGATAGTAGCAGATGCACCAGAGACAAATGGCCCAGATGTAGGTATCGTGGTGGTTTTCCAAATGGTGTTGTGGTATAAATACATGGCACTTGAAACACTAGAAAATAGATGTCCGAAGGACGTGTAACTAGATGGAATTAATGGTTGGGTAGAGGGCTGAGAGGCCTGCCCCCAAATGGAAAGTGTTCAGGAGGGAACGGATTCCCCTCATATAAAGAATCATCTATACCACTAATGGATCTTGAAACCTTAAGGGGAGATTAAACCTCTCCTTCGGAATCAATGGGCAAAAATAACTAATGAGTGGAAGCATGATGCGTGGATGGAGAAGGTACCAAAGGTACACCAGGTGTATCAAACGGACTATACTTTCGTTGAGGGGAGACTTCTATGGAATCAAACAATGGATTCCAAGGAAACACGATGTAGCTAACTGGCTCATCAGGAGGAGACCGAGTAGCAAGAGTTTGAACACTTGTAAGGATGACAACCTCAACACTTTGGGCTCTAGTCGATGGTAAAGCGTCAGAAGAGACTTGTGATGATGTCCCTTTGGTAGAGGATGAGGAAGGGGAAGACGAACTTGATGGTTCAGCCATGATGACCTTGGCTCAATAGAAAAATATGAAAGGACATGATTTATTCAAGGCTTTTAAAATATATTCATAAGGAGTTACTCATGATGTGGCCAAGAAATATTTTTACGGGTAAGCCATGTGATCGTGGGTAATTTATTTTAGAACTTAAAAAACAAAATAAATAAAAAAGGGTGAACTAGGAATAAAGGATTACCAGGTATCTGTGAACTACAATATACACCTTAGTAAATAAATTTACCAAGGAATTAACGTACAGAAACCAATCTCCCCGAATGTTGTGTTCGGTGTATCATGTCGACAAGGTCGCCAACTCAGTTACTTATGGCAGGTTTGCAACCTAATGGTGTCTCCCAAATTTTACTCGACTGTACGTGGGAGTCCAAGTCCATAGTAGTGTTGTCTAATGTGCAACCATTCGATGAGATCACCCCAAATATACTTATCATACATCAATATACTTCCATAAGCGGGTTGAGATATCACCCTCATATTGTAACACGAACTATTAGCAACAACTCCTACGTTTTATGGCGCTGGAACACGTCTCTAGCCTAGGCCTCTAAATGTTGTGCGTTAAGTTCCAAATTCTCCTTAGGTTAATTGAATAAATTTTAGAGTTTATCTTGAATTAGGTTTCAGTTTCAAGGCCTTACAGATTTCACCTGAATTCCTAAGATGCAACTATATGAGAAAAAGGAAACTATTCATTTTGATAAAAAATATACTAATCGGGAGAAAGAATTTCACACAATCAATGCCACAGTCAAGAGAATTCATTAAATGACAATTTTCACTATTTCTTCAAGCGCACGAACTAAATAAAAATGAAAATTTCTTTCACTTTCCTAGGTTTCACTAAATTCACTAGAAGCAATTGAAATGAAGTTTTTCCCTTAAGATGCAAAAATAAATGCAATTTTTTTTTGTCTTTTCAATGTAAACACAATGCAAAAAGATGCAGTAATCACTTCGAATGTAATTAGTTGATTTGAGTGTTTATCTAATGAAATATCTCATAGTGCTACAAGATGCAATAATCAACTTACCAAGGATAAATCCCAAATCATTTTCTCAAAACAGTACATTCTTCACACTTTTCACATTGATCAACACACAAAAAGCATATTTCAGCTGTAGACAAGCAATGTGATCTATGCTTGTTGATGTAAAAGAGAATCAAATGCACACGGGATGGACACTTCAAAGTCCTTACCATAGAAATCAACTAAAATAAAAAAACAATCAAACCAAAAGGTTAAAAATAGACGAAAAAACTGACCCAACAGTAGGTTTCGAACCCAACGAAGCATGCAACCAATCAAATGACTTGAAGCACCTAGAAACCCTAGGATGACGAGAATGCACAGCTCGAAGGAAAGAAGACCAAAGATGAACTGATTGAGACAATCAAGTCATTGAACAAAAGAAAACAAGAGAAAATTGAGTAGAGAAAAAAATATAGAAGGGTAAGACACATTGGGTATCAATGAAGGGAAACCCTAAAAACATCCACACAGAAATCGGTGTGCCTGTGAGGTTGCACCTCGTGCTGGAAGGGGATAAGCGCCTATGTGTTAAAGTATTTCACGCTCATTAGTGTGTCTGTTAGATAATTAACAGTGGCGACCAAGGAAAATGATAAAAAACAAAAGTGTTTGTCCAAATCAAGACAAGATTATCCCTTCGGAATAAATATGGATGATTGTAGGTATTCATAATAGCTAAAAACTAAGGAGAAACAAATATTCGACAAAAGATGGAAAAAAAACCAAAAAACTCAAAGAGTGGAAAGAGACTAAAGGCAATGACTCCCCAATGGAGTCACCAACTTGTTGTATAGGTGAATCCTCTCTACGGATAGAGACGATCCCTCTAGCCCTAGAATGGGTCTAGAAACAAGAAGAACAAGCTAATACCTACTTTCCTAGGTTATAAATGAAAAATATATTGAAGGACATGGCCTACCTTGATCTGATGTTGTGATGTTTCTCTTCGTCGAAGCTCCTTGATTCTTCGTTTTTCCAAAACTTGATTTCCGCTGCTACTAGCGTTCAATTACCTACACAAGTAACCAAGAAACAACAAGAAGCATACAATTTCAACATGCATATACAAATATAACCTATCTAACTAATCAAGGAATGCTATAATTCTTTATCATAAACATGAACAAGAATGGAAAATAAATATCAGTTGTATCATAATATTAATAGAAGAGGAGTTACAACCTGTGCCTTGATGTCAAATCTCTCCTTCAGCCGGTTCGGATCGAGGCACGTCTCTGAAGCACTCGATTTCAACTCATTGTGAGAAGGCTAAGGTTATCAACTCTCTCCTTTAAAGCTCATGACAATATTCAAACCTCTCTGCTATGCTCTTCTATTATGTTATAACTAGTAGAGGCATTGGAGGATGATGGATTTATAGAGATTGGAGGAGGGGACATGGATCCACTTATGATGGGAAAATGGATTATCTCTTTGGGATTTTCCTCTTTGTAGGAAAAAGAGGCCCAAGGGAGGAATCTCGGCCATATCTTGACCAAGAAACATCCATCTCTCTGCTCTCGAAGCAAATTCTAGGCCATGAAGCTTCGTTTCCATTTTAAAAAAACTTCTAGAAGTAGATCGGTGCGGGTGTGAGGTCCATACTAGCACCGATCATCACTGCTCACAAGCTTAGGATGGGTCATCGCTGCTGGTGAGACACATAAGGGTCGCACTCCTCCAAAAACATGGGTTTTTAAGGAGCTACTCTAGGGATGATCAACAAAGATTTTTGTTCTTAAGACTGAAAGGGATACAATGGCATATTTTCGTGATGGAAAAGGTACACAAGGATCACTGTTAGGGTACTCCAGGATTCAGGAACAGGGAGAACAGAGACAATGACAAAATTTTGCGTAACAATCAAACATAAATAACTCATGCATGTGTGATCTATGAGGTACCCAGTTGACATTGGAGTTTAATGGAAATGTAATATCAGTTGTATAATCATCCAAATTGTACAAGTGGTGCATGTAGTTAGAGGAAGGCCTATGATGGATTACACAGTTATGGATGAATAATTTCCCTAAATAATAGGGGCTAATTCCTTGAGAAAAAATGCAAGGAAATAAAGACTCGGGAAAAAAGAAAATTGGTTAAGTATTGGCCGAGGCTTGTCTTGTAAGTACTGAGATAGATAGAGATAGTGAAAAGGTTGTTCGAGATTGAGAAAAGCATTGTAATATTCTCATATTTTTTTTACTAATGAAATATACAGATAGGAGGAGTTTTTAGCTGAGAAGTTCCCATAGAAATCATTTTGTAATGTATTGATTGAATTTTTTCTCTTGTATGCTTTGTGATTTCATGATCGTTTAATTGTTTCCGCAGTTGGTAGAGTAGATTCAAGTCTATTGTTTTAGTAAATTACAATTAGCAGTTTGAATCTACAAGGAATTTCTACACGACTCCCTTACTGAAGGCTACAACCCTTAGTATCCTTGTGGACCACGTTTAATAATATTTCATACTGGATCCACCTAACTCAAAACATCAAACCTGTAGGCCATATTTCATCATATTTTAAAACTGGACTCACTTCCAACATTAAACCCAATACCAAGTAACAATATTGAAATCAAACATTGAACCAACTGAATCACTGTATTACCAACAAACCTATTATTGAATCTCAATCAACCAATGCAACTAGATCAAACCAATTCATATAAGATCATATATAAATAAAACCACTCATAAGTATACTTGACCATATATTGTTCATCACATTAACTAATTGTTTTCACTGCAAACCCTGATCAAACACATGTCAGAATGTCTACGCTACTATTATGAATCATACTCATGTATATACACACTTCTTCTATATCATACCTATGTACATATATCAAATCACTGACAATTGAATCTGAATCAATGAATCATATACTGAATCAATCATAGATCACGTAACCAATTACAGTTCACCACACAGTAGCATCATCATTAATGAACATTCCATTCAATAACAAACTCAACCCAATAAATATTGTCAAACACATATTATTAGGATAGAGACATCATTGAAAAGCAAAAATAATCATAACAAAACTAATTAAATGTCATCAACAAGACATACTACAAAACCCTAGAGAATATATGTGCCTTCCACACAACATATATGTGTATGTACATGAAAACCATGCATAACACCCACGTACATATTTTGAACATACTGAAATATTTTCGTAGAATATATACATGATTACCCAAAAGCAGATCCGTGTATGTACGCGACTAACCTTGGACAAAACACTGTACAATTCTGAAATCACTGAATCATACTTTCGTTGCATAACACAACATTTTTCAAATCCACATCTTGACATGCATCACTACATATGGATAAATTCATCATTATAGCTACAAATCTACCATTACAAGCATAAATAGATCAAGCAAGTATTGTCATTAGTTTTCTCTACACTTTTAGATCTATCATATTTGAGCCTCCTCCATGCTTCTTGGTGCACACTTTTTTTAGATCAAGTCATTCATAAACAATTCATTTGCTTTCACACCAAACACCTTCATCTCCATCTCTTTATATAGATTTAGCCTTAACCAATACCTTAGGCCAATTTTTTTGGTATTATTTGAAGAGATCAAATAACCGTTGATGCGCCCATTAATATAGGCCAATACCCATGGGATTCAAATTACCATGGTGCTGATTATGTATGTGGATTTTCTTCATAATACATGTGTATGTACGTGATCTTGCTTCACAAGACACATGTATACTTTCTCAAACTTTTTCTTTACCATCCATATTTCATTGAGCTTTCCTTTTTTTTTTTATACAAGCTGTAGCATCTATATCACTCTATATAAACATCTTGTTATCACAATGTTGACATCTTTATTAAGTAGGTTTCCATCAAGGAAAACACATTATCCATAATTCCATATATATATATATATATAGGGTTGAGTGAGGGACACAAATTGTAGAGACAAGTTCATTCCTTGCTTGGGATGTTACGTCTCCTTGTTGTAGGGAAAAACTTGAATTGGTTAGGATAGCCATCGAAGGTTGGTTGTTGTGATTTTAATAGCATCAATGCTCTTAACTTATGGACTAGAAAATGAGTACATAGGCCCATGTTTCTTGGGGAAAGAAACAAGGCAGTGAAGGGACAAAAATTAATGACAATATAGAGGCAAAAACATATCGTATAGGAGGCTATTATATAAGAACCACCTTGACCAAGAAGAAAAAAAAAGGAAAAATAGGAAAAAAAAACAAGGAGAGCACGTAGAAGGGAGGGGAGAGGTTTTTGGTTTAAAGGAAGGATTACTATGGAGGGGAAAGAGAGAAACCATGAATAAGAGGAAAAACTAATAAGTGGAACACATGGGGTGTCACTGGAAGCAGACTAGGGTTTGTTGCTAGGCTATAGGGGGAGTTGATTCTATTTCGGTTGAGAAATAGGAGCACAACCCAACTTCCTTTAGGTGAGGTTTAATATTAGGATGCCCTGGGACACTGGAGGGTGGACATGGTGTTCTCCAAATTCCATTGACAACCTAGGGTAGAGATTAGGCCATGGATAACTGGTAAGCAATCCCTAGAGTCTCCTTTTTTTGCTTATCATCTAGTTCTTGGTAGTGAGTTCTAGATTCCATTCATTGGGTGGAACCATTGTGTTTCACACTTCTATGGTGGTGGTGCAGCCTCTAAATTCCCTGGCGTGTGTTTGGTTTTTGGATAGTTGTAGAGTGGAGGTGGCAGGCCTCTGGATTCATCGTGCAATGGTTGACTGTTGAATAGCTAGTGTGTGGAGGTAGAAGGACCTCTAGAGTCATTGTTCAACTAGCAGTTGGTGTATAATCCCTTGAGAAAAGACCATCTCAGTCTCTGGAATCTGGCTTAGGGGGGATAACTACAAGTCAGAATTGGCTGCAACTATCTATGGGTGGACAGTCATAGTCCCTTACCCAGTTTCCCTAAAATTTTACAACATAAGTTCTCTTTTGTATTTGTTTAAATAATAATACATACATACATACATACATACATACATACATATATATATAGATAGATATATATATATATATATATATATATATATATATATATATATATCTTATGTTATGTTGCATTTCTGGGTTGAAATCATGTGTTCTATGAAATTCTTGAATGTGTTATTAATAGCAAACAAATGAATAACATCATATGCAAAATTTAAAGACATTGATAAGTTCTATAAGAACCTAAAATAAACATGATAACGATTGATGTAAAGACTTCTTTTATTACAATATGATGGTTACATGGAGGACAACCTGTGTTGACAGGGTCTATGTGTAATGTGTTTACAGGTATTGGTTACAAACCCCCTTTATTGTTGCAATGCATTTTAATAATGCTGAGGAATTCCTCCTTACTTAATGACTTGTGATCTTACATAAGGGACTACTTCATCCTCCTACGAAAAAATCCTTGGTGTTGGGCTACATTGCTCACATGACCAAGATTTGGTCCAAAGGATCTATGTGCATTTTGAATAGAGCGTGACCTCATAAGAGCGACTGGCTAGGCTACATCTGGTATTCACTATAGGGTGTGTTTTTATTTGTTGTGTCAATGTGGAACCTATTCAGGTGGAATCCATCTCCCATGTAATGTCTCGACATTGAAATGTTGTAGCAAATTCTTATTGAATGGTTGGTAGTATCCATGGTGTTTGAGGTGATGGTATCTCATCCATGAGGGATGCATTGTACATCCTTGCTAATAGCTAAATTCCCCTAAAACCATTAATAAGTGTTGTAGTATTTCTCCCAGGGTTGTAGTGAACCGTAGGGTACACCTTGGCATGTGGAGGGAAATTTGTAGGCCCTTCAGGAGTCCACAAGTTCTTAGCAGGGGGTGGAAAAAAGGTCATGTTGTGGCCACAACCACCCCATATATTTTTGCGAAAAAAAATATGGAGCCCTCCATATAAATTTTTCCAATTTCAAGTTTAAATTGCTTTGGATTGATTTATTTTAAGTGATTTTGATTTTCCTAGATTTCCATTTTGATTGCTCCATTTTGTTTTCTTATTCAAAAACTTTAGAATGATATTAAGTTTACTTGATCTCATCCTTTGTACTGGAAGTTGCAACTTTTCAAACTCTCGCATTGCTTTCACCATCTTAGCAAGTTGATTTAAACTCGCTTTATGTTATATGATTTCAGTTTGACTTCGTATCTTCATGGCATTCTCATAATCCATTTCCACTGGAAAATATGTAAATACATACATACATATATATGTGTGTGTGTGTGTGTGTGTGTGTAAATTAATGTAAAATAAATTTTGTATTAAAAAATAATTAACATGTAAATATAAATATGTATAATGTAGTTGAGCCGAGAGGCTCATTGAGTAGAGGGGCTCATTGAGCAGAGGGGCTCATTCTACAACCTAATATGAGGGGATGTGTAAGTTTGTATGTCCGTACCCCTTTAAAATAAAATTAAAACTTAAAAATTATTTTCTAAATAGAAAAATAATTTCGACTATAATTAAAAAAGTAATGAATATGATGTAAAGTAATTAGAAGTAAAAAAAATGAGTCAATAAGATCTTTAAATCTTATACTTTTCAAAAATATTTGAACAAGAGATTTAAATAAACTATTTGAAGATCACCCTTAACTAATTTATGTTGATATCGATTTCATATATATCTATATATAGAAAAAAAAATTAAGTTATTATGGTTAAAATTTATATTTGATCCTATATATAGCATTCAAAACACAATTTAAATAATGAAAAATAACACATTGTATATTGCACTCTAAAAAAATTTAGACGTGAAAAAATTTGATCCCTCTCACCTTCATACTTAAGATGAATCTATACTAGTATAATTAAGTTAATATATCTAAAGAGTAAAATATAGTACAATATGTATTGTAAAATCTAACCATCTTTTACATAACTTAACTTTATACCAACATATACCAACAACTGTGTATATTTCATTATAAATAAAAATATAAACAAAAAGGAACCACCTTTAACATTATGGTGAATTACAATTCTTGTGAACGCTACATAGGAATGCATTGTATATATCTTACATTTGCCAATAATATGGGAACACCATGGAACTAATGACCCAAAAATTTCTTATTGGTGCAACCCAAAACAACCTGAACTATTGTGGTTTTAATTTTAAACATCTTGTCAACCCTTCTGCACTTAATTTGCAAATCCATTAAAATCACTCTAGAATTAACTCAAATCAGATTTCATTAAGCCAGAATCTTCCAAATGTATAACTTATTCATCCTTAATTGAACGATATTACAATCAATCAAAGTTTGTTGATTAAATTGAGGAAATGATCGCTTTGCTTTGTTATTGTAGGTAAATTCAAACTTAAAAATGGATTCCTGTGCGATAGGGTAGCAAATCAGATCAGAAAAAAAACTTGTTTGGTTAGAAAAACATGAAATTAATATCTTGACATGTCAATCCATAGGGAAAATCCGTGGCTCAGATCGATGGACCATTGAACTTTTTGTACATTTTCAGGACATGATGGTTGTTGAGCTTATAGACATGGTGGAAGAATCTCACTGTCTTGGTTGGGTCTTCGGTGCAAGAAATTCCTCATTCATCACCCTCATCCCCAAGGTTCCTAATCCTATTTTCTTCACAGACTATTTTTCAATCTCATTGCATAACACCATTTAAAAGATTATGTCTAAAACTGTTGCTAACCGGCTCAAACCATTCATGTCCAATCACATATTTGCTGAACAATTTATTTTTTTAGAGCACCATCAGATTCATGATGTTGTAGCAATAACTCAGGAGTGTCTACATTCTATCAAGACTTCTCATTTGGATGCTTTCCTTATGGAGATCAACCTCAAAAATGCATTTGACTGTGTTGATTAGGAACTTCTGCATTTGACTATGTTGATTGGGAACTTCTGTGGATGATCCTTCACAAAATTGGCATTGGATCTAAAATGATAAATTGGATTAAAGCTTGCATCAAGACTACATCATTTGCAATATTGATTTTTCCTACAACTTTCTTCTTATTCTCTAGAGGTCTCCATCAAGGCTGCACTCTATCCCCTCTCGCGTTCCTCATTTCTAAGACACACAACACACAAACTGGAAACAAACTTCAACAATATATTAATGAATGTCTCAAGGAATGATGTACAATGTGTACACATATAGATACATCAAGAAACTGTTGAATCAGTTCCCCAGGTTTCTTGGACTCTAATAACCAATTACCTAAAACAAACTAACCCAAGGATTGGTTGCCTAACATTCCTCCCTTAATTTGAAGGGATATACCAAAGTCCAATAATGAGAGCTCAGCATGCAAAAATGCATCTCAACCAAGAGCTGAATGTCTCTTGGAAATGGTTTTCAAGGATGACCACAAACCGAAAATGGGAGAACTCAATGTCTCAACCAACACTAATTCTAGAACCTACATAATAGTTCTCAGAACAAAAAATGTGGTTTTAAGATGACCACAAACTTTGGAACTGTCACAGCAGTTCCTCGAACAATTCCAAATCTCGAAGTGGTCACTCAGAAACAACTCAATCACCTAAGGTTGTGGCTCAGGATGTGGATCACTAACTTAGGCTCACTTGACATCTCGAACTCGAACCTGTAGCAGACCACCTACCAACAAATCCCCCCTTGTCAAATACAAAGTGAGAAATATTCGTCATCACTGCAAGACCGTCACTTTCGAACAAATTCTTTGATATGATCTGTAGATCTTCTTGGCTACTTTGGTCCATTCCCAAGAAGCGATCCATCCAAAACTTACCTTCTCTCTTGCAGTGCTCTTATTTTTCGAACATCTATCTGACTGGTGATTTCACTTTCCACAATGCTCGCACGGGTGAAGATCAAAACACCGATCTTTCATATGTCCAACTCTGTTACACTGTTGGAATTTATCAACTTTTTTTGAAAGCACACCATCCAGAAAACCTGCACTTCGAAATTTTATAGGTTTAGCAAAGTCTGGAATGTGAAAAAATACATCATTGTTATAACTAAGACTAGTTCTGTCTTTATTGTGTGTCATCTCTTCCCATGGTCTTATAACATGTTTCACATCAACACTTCTAATTGCATCCAAAGTTTCACCTAAAAGCACTTCATTTCTCTGATCATTCTTTGATTGATGATTAGCCTCAAACAATCTTTTGTTCTGAACAAACACCAGTTCAAAATCACAAGTTTTCTTTTGAAGTTCGTCTCACTGTAACTGCGACTCTAACTCCAAGAATTCAATTTTTATTTTAGCATTTTGCAAACATGATTGGATGTCACAGAGCATGTTTTTGTTGATTTGGACATCGTTATGGAAAATAGATAGCATTAAATTTCTTAATACTTGTACTAAATCATTTAGTTTGGCCATTTTCTCCAGTGCAATATCAAGGTAAACTTGCAATCAACTCAGAAACAAGGGGTGTCGGTTACCACCGAAAATGCACCCAATACAAACTTTTCAATGAATTAACCGGGTGTTGGGTTCAACCAATCATGCACCCATCAATGAAACAAATCATAACATGTAACAGACAACTTCAAAACTTTAACTTTCTTCTACTGGGAGCAAAACTTCAAAACTTTTGTAAGCTCTGACAAAATATAATGACTAACTCAAAAGTTTTATTTTTAAATAGGGATAAACTCATCTTCAAACTTAGAAGGGATAAATTAATATTCAAACTTCCAAATAATACTTTGAAATTTTGGCTTCACTGGAGCAAGATGAAGTTGAAGAAACCCCCTTCTCCCCACTCATTTTGGCAAACCTTCAAAGAAATAACTTCAAAGCCATGCACAAATTTCTGAAATTTTGATACAAAAAAACTAGCAGTTCTGCAACTATAAAGCAATTGACAGACACCCCAAGTTCTGATAGACTTGCTGCCTATATTCGTTAGGAAAAATCACTTGGTATTATCAACTATTAAAAAAAAATCTTAAATGAAGATGCTAGGGCTTGAAGAGTTTGGGCGAATTTTGCAAATACCGCGGACCAAGCTTGAAGGGGGAAAAACCAAAATCTCCTCTACATAGAACAACCGTGTCTTCAGCTACTGTGAGAACCTTTGACAATGCAAAATATTGACCAAAGTAGAGCGTAGGAAGTGCCCTAGAATTTTCGAGGAGCCTGGTTCTTCACACAAGATTTTACTCCCATTTACGATGCCATCTTTAGTTCTGGTTTCCTCCAACAGCCATATGGTCATGGGGTTATTTTGTAGGTTACTTGCTTCTTCGAATATTGGAGAAACAAGGGTGTATTATACCACTGATTTTCTCAGATCTCTAAGCCAATTTTCGTCCACATGGTTTTATGAGAAACAAAATCACGCTATGAAAGATGAACACAAGTTTCAAAATTTCTATCTCAGATGGAACGAAAAAATAAATCAATGAGGCGGGAACCCTTTAACCATGGCTCAAGTAATTCAATGATGTTGGACTATATGGAGTTATGCAGAAATCGAAATCACAAAAAAAAAACACATTTATGATTCTCACAATTGAGAACCACTTCCTGTTCGGAATAAAACTATATTACTGCTTGTGCAACAGCTTTGTGGTTTCCTGAGTTTTGAGCAGAGGCTCAAAATAATTCCCCTGGTGAATGAAAATGAGTATGGAGGGCTCTACATTTCAAATCCTCCTTAGCAGTTATTGAGCCATATCAAAACATTGAATTGGCTTTAATATTCTCGGTGCAGCCAAACTTTCAATTTTAAACTACCTTCTTTAAAAATTAACAGACAGTAAACCCTCGATATATAAAGCTTTTGTAACACAATGGAGCCACAAGGAAGGGAAAAATATTGATTTCAAATAAATCAAACCCTCCGTTGCTAGATATGAAAAATTAAAATGGGTATGCACTCTAATTGGAAGACAATTTAAAAGGAATGATGAAACCAAATGTAAAGATCGATTCTTCTGAAAAAATCCCAATTCTTCTGCCAAAATCCCAAGGCCATTTCACTTTTGCTACTAAATAAATAATACATTAAACAAAACCTTTGTATTTGAGTACTTACTTTGTATTCATTCAATACCCTTTGATCCACTTTTATTAAAATCTGACAGCGATAATTTTACATACTTTGGCTCTTCCTTCAATATTCAGACTGGCACCATTCAGGCAATGGCAATGGCGTAGAAGAATACAGACAATTCAGAACTGCTTCTCAGAACTCCTAGGGCATCTGCAATCTTTGGTCATTCGGTTTTCTCCTTCGGGCTGGTTGTATACTGCGAGAATGTCTTCAAACAGACAAGAAAAATGAAAACAACCATGAACAGTTTATCTCCTTGCTATATGTGTAAGCCCCCTCTCGCTGGCCACAAAACTAGTGACTCACCTCAATTAACAAGCCCATAAACAATCCGTCACATTCTCAATTAAAAAAGCATCTTACCCACTCTAATACCATTGTAATACACACAAGACACAAATTGGAAACAAACTTCAACAATATATTAACGAATGTATCAAGGAATGATGTATGATGTGTACACATATAAATACATCAAGAAATTGTTGAATCAGTTCCCCAGGTTTCTTGGACTCTAATAGCCAATTAACTAACACAAACTAACCCAAGGATTAGTTTCCTAACATCATCATCATTGACAGTCTGTCCAGAAAAATTTCAGAAGCTCGTGAGTGCAGCCTTTTATCTAGTTGCATAATCACTGACATGGTCCCCATCTCACATTTAATTTTTGTCTATGACCTGCTTGTTATTGGAAAATCGGATCCCTCTGAATGACAGGTGATTCATAATATTCTTGAAGATTTTGGATCAACCTCAGGACTATTCATGAACCAAAATATGTCTTTATTGATCTCTAATGATCCTGAAGCATAACAGACAGTGGATATTGCTTGCACATTTAGGGTAAAAGTCTCTCCTTTCAGGTTTTCAGTACTTGGGTTTCTCCTTAAAGAGGAATGGATACAAAAAAAAAGAAATTGGGATTGTTTTCTTCTGAAATTGGAAAATCGACTCACACACTGGTCCTACTCATGGATCTCATTGGGAGGACGACTAATTCTAATTAAATTTGTCCTTCACAAAATTTCTATTAACTGGATGCACATCTTCATAATCCCCAAAGGATTCATAACTCAATTATTTTTGGTTTCTTGTGGGATGGAACACAACCAGATTACAAATTCCATTTGGCCAGTTTGGAGATACTAAATCTTCCAGTTAAACAAGGTGCTTGGGGTTTAAAAAATACCTCCTCATTCAACCTTGATTTGCTCCTTAAAAATATGTGGCGCATTGTAGCAATGATGGCCTCTGCATTCAAATTATCAAGGCCAAATATCTTCACAACACGAATCTTATCAGATTGATTCATGTTTGTGCCCCAGATCCTCCCAATAACTCTTCAACTTTGCGCAACCTTATCTGCTCTAAACATTGGTTTTTCGAGAATCTTAGATGGGATGTTGGCTCAGGATCTTCTTTACAGATTGGCCTCGACTCCCTCTGTGGCCTGATATGTCCAAGTTTACTCTCTCCTCCTCTTATTAGTTTCCCGCAAAATCATGGTTACTTTGTTATTAAGGATATTTCTTCTGCTCATCTTTCTTCTCCATATTTCACTCATTGGATATATGCCTCCAAGCTTGAAATTCCTGGAGCAATGACTTCAGAATGGAAATCTTACATAACAAATCTCAATCTTGCTAGGATTGTCCTTTCATAAAAAATAAACAGATTCATTTGGTTCGATGTCCCACAACTGGGGAAGGTCATTTTTCATGAGGCATTTCAGATCATCTACTAGACTACTAAAGGCTACTAAACATATACCTTTATTTCCTTGGTTGACTAGATCATGGAAATGAAATTTCCCACTCAAACTCAAATGATTCTTATGGTGGGTGGTGCACAACCAGATCTTGACTTGGGAAATCCTTTGTAGGAGAGGCTATCAGGGCCCGGGCCGGTGTTTCCTTTTCTTCTGTTGGCGAGGACACAAACCACCTTTTTCTACATTGTCCCTTTGCCTCCTCTATTTGGACTCATGTGCTTCAATTGATTAACTTCCCTATTGATTGGGATCACTCTAATATAGTCACTTTTCTCGGAAGTTGGACAACTGACCATCAATATTATAGTACATTGGCCTACTTCATCATCTAGGGAATTTGGTGGGTTAGGAATTCCCTCATCTTAGATCAAGTATTGCATGATATCTGGCAGACTAGTTGTATATTTATCTCTTTTTATCTTGAAGAGTCTTCCTTGCAACCCTCTTCTCCCAAGAGTCCTCCTCCTCCTTGTAATATTTGGTCTGCCCTCCCTGTTGGTGTCTTTGATGGGGCCTCATCCTTTGGACTATGTGGATATAGAATGGCCATCCATCTTGGTCCCGAGGATTTTTACAGATTCCACTAGCACTATGGCATGGACACCAACACACGAGCCAAATTACTTGATCTCTGGGGAGTTCTGTTATGTGCTAAAAGGCTTGGACTCATGGATCTAACTGTTTTTGGAGACTCCAAGTTAGTCATAGACTAGGAAAATGACAAAGGATCCCTTAACTCCCCTAACCTCGAACCCTAGAAATGTAGAATACAAACCTTGATCACAAATATTCACTCTCTCTCCATTTTCCACATCTACATGATCCAAAATGGAAAAGCGGATCGTCTATCTAAAGAAGGTTGTTTTTTGGAGGGTGCAAGGGTTTTTTTCCAATTTTATGCTTTTGGAAAATTGAAAGGAAAGGAACATTTCATGATCTAATGTTGAATGCTGACATCAGGGTCTTTCCTCCGTACAGTGTTTTAGAGTTTCTTGCATCATTTGTTTTGTCATTTGTCTTCTTGAATGTGTTTTTGTTCTCATGGTTTACATAGTAATGCTTTGCGCTCTACATTGTAAAGTATGTTATCTTTTTGAGTCTATCATGGAGGTTACGATAATGATTTTTTCTTTTTGCACATGTGACTTTAAATTGATCCAATCCATAGATAAAATCCTCTCTGGAATATGTAATCTCTAAACTCTGTACTTTCATTATATATAATTGAAAAGAGTTTTTTTGTGCTTGGAAAAAAATCATGAAACCAGATTTCAGACTTATGAAGGCACCAGTTTAAATGGAGCTATTACCTTAATAAAAAGAGATATATCAGTCTTTAAAATAGAAGAAATTCGATGTGACCCTAGTCATCCACAAATTTTAAAGATCCTTCAGAATTTATAATCAATTTCACGATTAAAAAGTCATGATATCTTGGAGAATTACACCCAACATCATAGAAATAGTCAATGCCTAGGAAGAAATTGATTGTGGTATAAACCATAACATATTTGTTTAAAGTCGCCAGATGTTCCTATAGTGTTGCATTCACCAACACTATAGGAATATGGGCAGGGATTTATTGAATTATTATTCCCATCCCCTTCCCTCCCAATAGATTTTGAACATGACTAATGGCAAGTATAGATGCGATCATTTGTGAAGTAGACCCGCAATAAGGTAACCCCACTTATAGATGGATTTGACATGACATTTTCATAGCATCATAGTTTTGACATAACCTTCATGGAACTATGTACTGGACTAAGAATGGTCTCTTAAGGCGCATTTCTAGGGACCTAAAAATAAGGGAGGGAAGGGTTTTGAATAGCAGTAACTCATCTCCTCCTAAGGGAATAAGTCAGTTCGTGGTATAGGGCCGATTCTCTTTATATCGTCGGAACATATATCTAAGGGAACTTGCTGCAGACGGAGGCTTGGACTAGATGACATAATTCATCTTTTATCCATTCCTTTGCTTGGAACGGATTATAATTTCCCCATCCTTGGTGCGGTTGGACAGCTCAGTCATGGTGTGGGATCGTGCGTGGGAAATCCCTATAGAAATAATATTCAATAAAGCCAGATGCATCGAAGATGGAAGGAAGGAGGCGCTTTTAGATGAATCTAATAATATTAGTTGATCCTATCGTCGGGCTGGTGTACTCAAGTGATAGAGATATTGATTGAATCGCCTCATGAGTGGGTGAACGAGAGCTTGCCTCAAGGAAGGGACATGATACAAGCAGTGACATGACGCAACACAAAAAGACATGTGAATCTTAAGATAGAGCGAGATGAATAAATTGGGGCCCTTTCTAATAGGGCGGCATTGTGTAAGTAAGTGAGTAAGTATTCACTCATTGTTTGTGAGTGGTTGAATCAGAATAGAAATTTTCCTGAAGTTAAAGGTGGTACTAAATAATGAATGGGACAATGTGTGCCCTAGGTAGGTCTGGTTAACGTAAGTAAGCAAGATATCTCTAAACCGGCAAGCAGCAAGTTCGGGTGGATGTGGCATGTTGTGTTGAAGGTGGGTCGGTCGAGTATCGCGGGGGTTGTCTTATTCAAGAGAAGCACGAAAGGGAAAAATAGTATAGGGGTCAAAGGTGGGTAAGTAGGTGGTAGGCCTTAAGTTCAATATGTAAGGTGGGGGAGGGCATGCACTCATTTTGGTTGGAAAGAAAAGCTAGAAAACCTACTCAATTCAATTGTCTTTTGAACCTAGAAAAAAACGGTTTCATCTCTACGAATGGTGAAGGAGGTAGAAAGTATGTACGCTTAATGTCTGGAGTAACCTCTAAGTCCTTTTGACAAGGCTTCCTAGAAATCGGAAATGAGAAATGACAAGTAATTACTCTGGCTATGCCAACTGACTATGACAGATACTTGACAACTGACTATGACTCACTTTTCTACATGACCTAATAAAGTGGGTTTGAACTCTAGATACCATAATAGTTTAGATTAGGAAATGACATGGGTCTCCTAGTTAAGCATATAGTATGAGGAGTATTTCCCTATGAGCCAACCACTTCGCCAAACCAAGACACCTAGAGAGCCTTCACACCCACCACGAGGGGCCCCAATCCCCTGCCACTTGCTCACACCAGAGCTTAGTGTTAAAACTCTCTTTATTCATCAAAAGTAAATCCATTCCCACACTTCACTCGACGCCATTTCATTAGATTGACATCTATCAAATAGTTTTATACCTTAGTTCGGGTTTTAACATGTGGAAAAATTCCTTTGCATTGAGACATCTATTGGGTTTTCTGGCTTCGTTTGGCAAGTTACAAAAGGGTGCAATTATATTGCCATGAAATTACAGAGTAACGCCCATAAAATCTCTTCTATAGGTTTAATAATGTTTATGAAATACGCTATGCAGAGACAATATTGATATCTGTGATTTTATTTTTGTTTTCAATTTGATTAAGCTTAGAAGCTTATTTTACAAATTTACAATCCACTAGGGAATGTCTAAATTTATCCATAAAATTGACATGCCATTTTAAAACAAAAATAAATTATACTTTAAATAATGTTATATATATATATATATATATATATATATATATATATAACTGGGAAATGCAATTGGAAATGCAATTGGGAAATTTTACTGCAGGTGCCCAGAAGCAGAGGAATATGTCAAAACCACCTATGCATGCATCTGTGTAGAAATGACTTCGGCGCTGAATTCCCAGCTGAAATAATCCTAACAAGCAAAGACAATGTATGGAACCAGAAACTTGACTATGAAAGTGTCATCTTCAAATGTCGATCCTGCTTTGAGACAGGCCATCTAGCCAAAAATTGCCCAAAAGGCTCCTAGATAAATTCTGCTAGAGAGAATCACCATAGATCTACATGGTGGGAAGGAGCACAAAAGGAACATTATACTGTCATCAAGGAAGAATACTCTCCATAAAACTCTGAATCACAAGAAATCAGGCAAGAACTAAACAACCTTCAATTCAAGCAGGGAGAAAGCCCCACCCAACAATAAAACGAACTCGACATCCCCTCAAACAACAATTATGAGGATTTGAATATCGCGCAAAAGAAATCTCCATTTAGCAGCAAGGAAGATCTCTGAGATCTCAAAGATAAGACACCAGTGGCCCAAGAATCAGAAGAGATGAAGGAGGTGCAAGATAAAAGAAGTTGGAAGACCGTAGAGAAGAAAAAGAAAGCTACAACACCAATCTCGTCAAGAAAGACAAGAAGCCATACAATTAAGAACTAAGAAAATTATAGGTCCAATAGACCAAATTTAGTCTCAGTAGACGTTAACCATCATCATCATCATCATCATAAATCCCTCTCAACTACTTAAAATAAATCTATAATACTTGCCATGTCACAACACAGATAACTAAAATCGATACCACAAAGCACTACAAAATTGGAAATACAATGATCCCAAGATATTATCGAAGGATGATGCCATGATTGATATCATAAAAAGGACATGCGAGTGACAAACGATTTGGATTTGCAGCATTAAACATTTACTTTAATTTTGGGTTTTGAAATATTCCTTTATTTTTAGTTTTCACTTCAGTGTGTTTCAAAATGATGTAGTTGTAGATTTTATTTATTATATTTTTTTAGGTTTTAGTTTATTATTCAGACACAGTTGAAATTTTTTAAAATTTCTTACTTTATTCACGTTTTATTTAACTCTAATTTCAAAGTTTATTCTATTTTATAGTATCACTTTTATTTATTTAGTTTAGATCAACTTTTAATAGATTTATTATATTTAGCTTTTGTATATTTATTTTAGTTGAGTTTAATTTTAAATTATTCAATTAGTTTTTAGTTTTTTTTTTAATTATAATTATGAATTGGTTCTTATTTAATGGAATGGATTTTAGATTGCAAACGGATAATGAAGAATTTGCAACGTGAGATTAAAGAAGTAAAATAAATTTATATGGCTATAAAAGAAGCATGGAGATATGTTTGAAGGGGGTTCTCGATTTATATTAGAGGGATTTTCTCTGCAGTTTTTCTTGAAGTATTTATAATTTTGTAATGATATATAGAGTTTGATTGTAGAGAGACAGAGTACATTTTTGCTTTGAGAGGAAAATTTTCTAGCATTTTTATAAACAAATTATTCAAAGAATCATGATACTAAAGGACTGCATTTTTGTAATGAAGTTTTGGTTCTACTTTAATAAATTTTCATTTAAGCTTACTATTGTCGTGGATGTCAATTAATCTCCTAGTGCCAAAGTTTCTTTGAATTATTTTGATTTCTTTTTAAGTATTGTATTGTTTTTATGATATTATGCACTTTTGTTGTATCATTTACATTATGTTATTGCAGCTTTGTTAAAGTTATCTTTGCAGGGAAAAAGAAAATTGAAGTCAAGTTGAATCCATTGAAATGAAGATATATTGAATATTAAATTTGAAGTGTTCATTTACAAACTTTTGTTTCTTTCATTTTCACTAATTAAAATGAAAATTTTCATTTAATTAATGAAAATCATGTAACAAAATCAACTCTTTTTAATTAAGATTCGAATATGTGTTTAGAATTTGTTTCAACAACTATTTATTAAAGTAAATTTGATATGCATAAAGCGTTTCAATAAATTTTAAAATGAAAACTATTTTGCATGTTGCAATTTAATCTTATTTTCTGAATTCAACCATTATACAAATAATCCTTTCCTTTGGCAAGTTCATTTGCTCTTGGATTGGAAGAAGACTATCCAATTCCAATTCGAGATAGGATTAGTTTATTTTCTTGCATCTTAGTATAGACCTGGATTTTCATTCTTAGCTTTACATCAAGTCCTCTCTTAAAGAACAAAATTCATTGTAGTATGGTTTGATCAAACCTTTGTGTTTCTTCAATTTACTTTATTAAAGGATCAATATAAAGGAAATCTAATTTATTGTATATTTTGTATATGAGTTTAACCCTTTTATTCATTTTGTTTAACCTTGATATTTTTAAAGTTTTATAATGCTTTGTAACAAATTTCACCGTAATGTTAACTTTGACAATTTAGTTAGAGTTAATAATTTCTTTTATTTTGACTAATAATACTAAATAAAATTAGAAATAATTTTAGATTTAACTAGATTATATATTGATAATTAGATTTAACGTTAGAAGAACACTAACATTAGTTTAATATTAATCTTTTGACAATATAGTAAATAGCTTAATTAGATTAGACTATATAATACATTATTAGATCATTAACATTATATCATATGTTATATTAGGATTATATAATATTAAAATGTTAACTTATAGTTAGATATATATTAGCTAGTAATAATATAAGCTTGTATAGGATAAATAATTATAAGTACAATTTTGGTAGTATTTAGTGAGATCTACGTATATATTAACTCCTAGCTATAAAGATAATATTAACATAGATACTTATATTTAATATAAGATTTATATTAGCATAGTAATATAGATGTAATATAACTAACGTGATATTATACATTACATTAGATTTATATAATTAGTAACAATTGACATAACTTTATTTAGGTAATACTAACATAATATTATAGACACACTAGTTGAAATTTATATTAACTTAGATTAATGACTAATATATCCTTAGTATCAGGATGAAATTAACATATATTTAACCTAGTTTTACTTTAGGATTAATAGATAGTATTGACCTAACATAGTGTCATAACGATAGCATTAATGTAACATATTAAGGTTAGGTTAGAATAATTATTAGTTTAGGCTAGGTTAATCTAAGGCTAGTATTAGGAACGAGTTACTGGAAACCCACTTGAATTAGTTGGAATGACCTGTTACAATGGAAAAAATTTTAATTGTGTCCCTGACCGGGTGGTCTCCCTTACATGTTGATGGGGAGATTTTGTCTATCAACAAGTCACCAGTACAGTCATGCATGGAATTCCTAGTCCTTAAATCGAGAATGCTTGAAGGTCAAGAACTTACCAATTATACCTAATGTAAGCCATCGTCATGGCTAGAAAATGGCTTTGGGCATAGAATGGAAGAAAACTCTTGTGAAAACCAATAGGTTCAAGATCGAGTGTATTTCTCATGAACTGGAAAGTCCTCCTTGATTGGGTCATGGAAAATATCTATTGTGAGTAAGCAGATAAAGTTAGGCTGGGACTTAAACTCATATCTTTAAGAAGATAAACCTTACCCAATAGTCTAATGGAAACGTCATGCGTGGAAGCCATGGATTGGTTTCCTAGATTCAACCTTATCACAATTAGGTAAGGATCAGGATGATGTGTCCCAAAGGCTCCTTTCTGGAGGATTGAAGGGGAGTCATCGAAGGTAATCACTAGGATGGAAAGTATCTAGATGATGTTTCCCGGAGGTCTAACTCCCAGAAGATCAAGGGAAGTCTACGAATAAGGGTGAGGATGATTCGAAGCAGGATGTCGTGGCATTGCAACCTCATGGACCAACCAAAAGAAATGGGTATGAAGGTATGGCCCACTGATCCATGTAAATTCATGGGTTCCATACCGAAGACATAAAGAGGAGAAGGCAAGGAGAATCCTTCTGGTGACCGAACTGGGATGACGTGTCCCAAAGGTCCCATCCTAGAGATGTAAAGAGGAGAAATTGAGTATAGCATCAGGATGATAAAACTAGGGTGATGTGGTGGGATTTTATAAGGGAATAGGTCAAAGAGATGTTTCACATGCATGTAATATCCCTTTTTAGGAACATCTCATGAATCATGCACTTAAAAATAATTTTTCAGAAAAATATGCTTTAGAACAGGAAAATAACTCTTGGATCCTTTAGATCAGACAATATACAAACTAAAATCCAAGATTTGATCTGAAACAAATAATACTAGGTGGGTTAAACAGATCTCCCACACCTAGTTATCTTTAAGAGAAGGCCGAATGAGGGGCTGCAACAAAGTAAAACGCTCTACTGGAAGTGAAGACAGCTATCAGTGCATAAAATGTGCTGATAGACACTCAGAAACTGATTTCAAGTACAACCGCAACTTAGATCTGAATTTAGGATCCAAAAAGTGAGGAAAAGCAGTGATTTCGACCCTAAAATAGATGTATTCAGAAATATGCGTAAAATTAAGTGAAATTATGGGAGGTTATTTTATATTAGATCATTAGGGACCTATGCTCCAATTTTTAGCTCAAAAAAAGCATTCTAGCTATGTTAAACAGTTCATCCATCCCTGGATATGCTTAAAAATGTTGATTTCCCATGACTTGGAGTATGCAGAAAATGGCTGAAGCATACATTGCGTGATTTTTGAAGACATCAGAAAAAATATGTCTGAAACATCATATCTGAAGTTTATTATAACTTAGCATGAATAAAAATGGAGATTCAACTCCTTTTATACATCAAATAGATCACCCGGCAAGGGGATTTCATGAAAGAACAAATACAAGTATCAGATCTGCAGAATATGGATCTAAAAAATGTAGAATCACTGAAACTCTAAGTATATGAGCTTAAATGTACAAAATTATAGAAGAGGGATGCAATACAAACTTTCCAGAAGAAGGGATGGCCCTTCCTCAAGGAAATAAGCACCAAACTAGGGTAGAAACCCTACTGCAGCAATGCACTGGAAAAATGACGCAGTTTCTAAAGTATACTGCGCTGATGATGTTGGAAGGTCCTATGGCCTGATGCCAAGATTTGAATATGAAACTCAAGGCTTCCTCACTAATCTTCCAGAGAAAGGAATGCTCCATTTTCTGCAAAACTAGATCTGGAAGTGGTGTTGAAAACCCCTCACTGAAACACCCTGCAACACAGTAATTCCTGCCCAACAGAAAAGGTTGTAGCTGGAGGAGGAAGCTTGGCCTCAAGCCTAGATGTGAGGCATTTCAGAACATACTTGTTCAAGAGCTCCTCAATGAAGGAGGAGGAATTCCTAAATAGGAGACTCTTCTCTCTCTAGCTAAACAACCAAGAGAGTTTGAGTTGCCTAAGAAATCTCAAAATCGAATTATCTTCAACAACCTTTTCTTGTGGCTTTCCTCTTCATTTTATAACATTAGGGCTTTGAAAACCCTAAACCACCTCCAATGAGTTAACCCTTTTCACATGAAGGGTCTCCTTCTAAAACTGCGTTGATCAATGAGGAGGTTCAATGCATCTAGACAGTGCTGTGATTTGGTCCTATTGACCTAGTCAACCTTCTTCATTCCTTTTCACACTGAAGTGTATTTTATTGAAATAGCCCAGATTTTTTTATGTTCACATTGGGCATTGATTTATTTTGCTGATTAGGAGTTTTATAGTTCCTCCTTTACACTTGTATTCATGAGTTAAGCAAACTGAAATTAAAAATGCAATATTCCCATTAGCTGCAAAAATTGGGAATATTACAGTCTCCCCTGGCAAAATGTTGCTTGCCCTCAAGCAACTCTTATTGTAGATGCAAGCCATCTACTCTCCTCAAAATGGCATCCACATAAGGAAGGCTTCCTCCATTTGCTGCAATAGGTCATGTATGTTTGGTTCCAAAGTTGTCTTCCACAAATGCATGAGATGACTTCCAACTGTAAGGTTAGATGTCCTCTTCTTATCATGAAGTACAAAATGACAATTACATGATGTCCAACACCATCATAAACACATGAGAGACATAAAATAAAGTATCTCCTTACATAAAGAAAAAGCTTCATCATGCAAGAACATTCCTCCATCCATGTTTTATGAACTTGATTAAGCATTGTTATGCTTTCCTTCTTAGCCCTGTTGGCCTTGTTGGATCCAAACTCCATCATTCCAGCGTTATGCAAAAGAAGAAGGGAAGGAGTAATATGGGTAAACAAAGATGTCAAACGATATTCTCCTAATAATAACCACCAGAGCAAGGCCCTTTGCTACCATCCTCCATCTCCTCCATGTAAGATGAGCAAGCCAAGCTTCCCTAAAGATGATGTACATGCCTTCCTTTGTTGCAATTTATCTTTGATATATAAGGCATGAATCATAAAATTTTGAGCTATGGGGTGGTCACCATACTCATTTAAAAGAAACCAAAGCAACAAGAGGTGTTGTTGCCTTCTTTCCTCCTCATGTACATCATGAAACCAAACCATACTAATGGACATATGATATGTCACATTAGCCCAATACAAAGTACCATCATCAATGCACATCATGAGATCAATATGCCAAATTCTACACAATGCAAAACACATAGACATAGGAGATGTCATGTGGTGGCCATAATCTCTCAAGTGAAACAAAATTAGACATCCCTTCTCTTGCTGCAACATATCATTGAAATCCAGGGCATGATTCAGAAAATGATAAGCTGTTGGGTAGTAACCATACTCACCCAAGAGTAGCCATAGCAACAAGGACTTTTGCAGCCTTCTTGCCTTATCAACATGTGGATCATGGAGCAATAACACAATGATGGACATGTGAAATGTCTCATCAACATAGTACAAGCAAGCTCCCTCATATCACATCATGTGGGAGTCATTCCTCCTCCCAAGCCAAAGTTCATGCATGAAACATACCTCCAACAGAAATACATGTGGATAAATGAGACATACTTTAAACATGGGTGAATACATGGACATGAGATTTAACATGTGATGTCCAAACTCTCCTTTTAACAACCACATCAACCATGCTTCCTTTTCATATACTCTATTAATGATGCATAAATCATGAGATGATAGAATGAGAATATTTGGGTAGTGATCATGCTTACCCCAAAGCAACCAGCGTTGCCATGCCTCCTTATTCATTCCATGACCATTCTTCAAGGCATAGATCAAAGAAATAGGTGCCTTTGGAGACTGATAGGAGTCTCCCAAGGGAAACTAGTGTAACCAAGTTTGTTGGCCCATATATGTCTACAAGTGATCATCTGATCTCTTGCTCATCATCCTCATCCACTCACTCCAATATTGAAGATGAGTGATGTGCTGCATAATCATGGCATCCTCCCTTTGTAGAATACCATCTCCTTTGAACCAATGAAGAACCTTGCATCTCATGAAATATTGAAATGCATCTTTGCTGAGATCTCTTAGTGAGACCTTTCTTCCATCTATGGCCTTCCAAAACTAGTGAGGCTTTGAATCTGCAGTAAGTAGAGGTCTCTTTTTGAGCTGTAGCATGCTCATTGAGAGAGTGTCATCTAGAGGAGAGAAAATGCTTCTCATCTCAAGATGTCTACTCTTCATCTTCTTCTTCTCCACTGCTTCAAGGTTGAAGCTGCCTCTAGAATGCTCCAAGAGAGCTAAAGCCTCTTTGTCACAGTCACTAAGTGATAGCGTTGTAGACCTACAAAGTGATGTATATACTATCTCAAAGAAAGTTTCATTACTGATCTCACAATCAGCCATTGAACATAGGATAGTACTAATCCCCTTTCTTGAGACCCTACATCTCAACCCAACAGATTGAATGCAGCTCAACAATGATGCATAGGGATAGTTTCCAGTCTCATCCTTGATTAGATCAAGGGTCCTCTGCGTTGTGACATGTCTTTTCTTCAAATCAGCATTTTGATTTATTCCTTCGCTATGCATTAATCTTGAAACAATATGTGCTGAAATTCCATGCATACCTTGGATCAACTGATATGTGGGAACCTCTTGAAAGAACACAAGAGTTCCTCTACCTGGATCAATGATGCCTCCAACTACTAGCAAGAATGATGGTCTCCTTTCTTCAAGCATACCAGCGCTGGTATCTTCCTTATCCTCCTCATGCATCTCCCAGTTCATGCACACGACTCCAAATGTTAAGAGCTCAAGACTACCTTGCAAAGATGCAGGTGCCTCTTCTCTAGATGCAAGCATCTTAGCAGCAGATGGTGAAAATGGAGATCTCTTGCCCAAAGTGACAAGATTGAAATTCTCCTTTGTTTCCTTGGGAGATGTCTCTTTGTAGCTCATCTTTTTCCTCTCCTCCTCAAAATCCTTGAGATTTTCTTCAATACTCTTCAATGTTTGAAAAAGAAGCAATGAGATCTCTTCCTTAGTCATTCTCCCTGCTTTGTGATGACAAGAAGTGTATAGTTCTTCCTCTTCATCTTGAAACCCTTTAGGAGTTTCTTTGCATCTCTTTTCTTCATTGCTATACCTCTCACCTTCTTCGAAAAAAGTGGGCATAGTGGATCTATGAGGAGATCTAGGATTCTCTGGTCTTATATTTTGCTGATAGGAAGTGTTGGGGCTTCCTTATTCTTCTTGAAAACTCATGCATATTTTACTGTAGCTTGCTTCTGCTCAAAACCCTCTAGGAATCTCGGTGCATCTTGTTTCTCTCTTCTGATTTACCTCTTTGGAGAGGTTCTTCTTAGATCTAAACACTGATGAGAGTAAACTAATCCTCTCCATCATTCTGATCTCTGTTTCTTCTCTTCACTTCTCTGATAGCTTGATCTCACAAGCTGGGCTAGAGATCATGCTCTGATACCACTGTAATATCCCTTTTTAGGAACAGCTCATGAATCATGCACTTAAAAACAAATTTTCAGAAAAATGTGCTTTAGAAAAAAATTTCAGAAAAATGTGCTTTAGAATAGGAAAATAACTCTTGGATCCTTTAGATTAGACAATATGCAAACTAAAATCCAAGATTTGAGCTGAAACAAATAAGACTAGGTGGGTTAAATAGATCTCCCACACCTAGTTATCTTTAAGAGAAGGTCGAATGAGGGGCTGCAGCAAAGTAAAACAATCTAATGGAAGTTTAGATAGCTATCAATGCATAAAATGTGATGATAGACACTCAGCAACTGATTTCAAGTACATCAGCAACTTAGATCTGAATTTAGGATCCAAAAAGTGAGGAAAAGCAGTGATTTCGACCCTAAAATAGAAGTACTCAGAAATATGCGTAAAATTAAGGGAAATTATGGGAGGTTACTTTATATTAGGTCATGAGGGACCTATGCTCCGAATTTCAGCTCAAAAAAATCATTCTAGCTATGTTAAAAAGTTTCTCCATCCCCGGATATACTTAAAAATGTTGATTTCCCATGACTTGGAGTATGCAGAAAATGGCTGAAGCATACATTGCGTGATTTCTGAAGACATTAGAAAAAATATTTCTGAAACATCAGGTTTGAATTTTATTATAACTAAGCATGAAGAAAAATGGAGATTCAGCTCCTTTTAAACATCAAATAGATCACCCGGCAAGGGGATTTCATGAAAGAACAAATACAAGTATCAGATCTGTAGAATATGGATCTGAAAAATGAAGAATCACTAAAAATCTGAGTATCTGAACTGAAATTTCCAAAATTACAGAAGAGGGCTGCAATACAAACTCTCCGGAAGAAGGGATGGCCCTTCCTCAAGGAAATAAGCACTAAACTAGGGTAGAAACCCTGTTGTAGCAATGCACTGGAAAAATGACGCAGTTTCTGAAGTATACTACGTAGATGATGTTGGAAGATCCTCTAGCCTGATGCTAATATATAAATATGAAGCTCAAGGCTTACTCACTAATCTTCCAGAGAAAGGAATGCTCCCTTTTCTACAAAACTAGATCTGGAAGTGGTGTTGAAAACCCCTCACTGCAACACCCTACAACACAGCAATTCTTCCCCAAAAGAAAAGACTGTAGCTAGAGGAGGAAGCTTGGCCTCAAGCCTAGATGTGAGGCATTTCAGAACATACTCCTTCAAGAGCTCCCCAATGAAGGAGTAGGAATTCCTAAACAGGAGACTCCTCTCTCTCTAGCTAAATAGCCAAGAAAGTTTTAGTTGCCTAAGCAATCTCAAAATCGAATTATCTTCAACAACCTTTCCTTGTGGCCTTCCTCTTCATTTTATAACATTAGGCTTTGAAAACCATAAACCACTTCCAATGAGTTAACCCTTTTCACATGAAGGGTCTCCTTCTAAAACTGCGTTTATCAATGAGGAGGTTCAATGCATCTAGACACTGCTGTGATTTGATCTTGTTGGCCTAGTCAACCTTCTTCATTCGTTTTCACACCTAAGTGTATTTTATTGAAATGGCCCAGATTTTTCCATGTTCACATTGGGCATTGATTTATTTTGCTGATTAGGAGTTTTATAGTTCCTCCTTTACACTTTTATTCATGAGTTAAGAAAACTGAAATTAAAAATGCAATATTCCCATTAGCTGCAAAAATTGGGAATATTACAATGCGACCATGACCTATGACCATAAACGAAGACTTTGTGCCTCAATCTATATGCCCATGCAGTGTGACCATGGGCAAAGCGTAGTTCCAATGGAAGACAAAGATCATAGGGGATATAATGGCAGAGGTGATTTGTGACACCCCCCACCCATGATCTCAATGGAAGGAGAGGGGGTGACAATTGATATTAGTCGTTGGATGGGAAGAGGCATTGTGGATCGTCAAATGGGGGCCTTGGAACCCTTGGATGGAACTATTAGAGTCGGTCTTTACATCCCTTCGTCAGAGATCATTTCTCTATTGCATTTCATTGTTTAGGTGTCTCATTCCACTCATTCATCTGCATTCCGTTAGGGGCATGCCAGTGTCTGACGGAAGGGTTTTGTTCTTTCATTTT